>APFE031193095.1:40607-97812 GCA_000404065.3 Pinus taeda | reverse complement strand
CATTTGGAAACTTATCCTCTACAGGAGAATCTTCATTAGTATTTTGGATTCTAGACAAGAAATCAGCTACTGTATTTTGTTTCCCTGGTCTATCCAACACAGTACTATTGAATTCTTGTAAAAGTAAAAGGCATCTTGTAACTCTGCCATTAGTAACATGTTTGTTCATTAGATATCTAATTGGAGAATGATCAGTATGGACAAAAGTTTCATAGCCTGTTATATAATGTCTAAACTTATTGATTGCATGAACAACAACTAAGAACTCTTTTTCAGTCACAGTATAGTTTAACTCAGTGGGAGTCAAATTTTTATTGGTGTAGTAAATGGCATAAGGAATTAAATCCTTTTGACCCAACACAGCGCCTAGAGCTGTATCTGAAGCATCTATGGAAATATGGAAAGGAAGTTTCCAATTTGGCCCTCTCAAAATGGGTGCTTCAGATATTCTTGTTTTCAAAGTTTCAAATGCAGATTGACAATCAGGATTCCATTTGAATTCACAGTCTTTTGTAAGTAATTTAAAGAGTGGGGATGCTATTTTGGTGAAGTTTTCAATAAATCTTCTATAGTATCCAGTAAATCCAAGAAAAATTCTAACATCTTTTTGACAATTTGGAATAGGCAACTTGGATATGACTTCAACTTTTGATATATCAACTTTAATTCCATCTCTCGAAATATGATGTCCTAAAACAATTCCCTCAGTAAACATCATAAAGCATTTTTCATGACTTAAGGAAAGATTTGTTTCTTTACATCTAATAAGGACCATTTCCAAATTTTCTAATGCTTCTTCAAATGAATCACCATAAACTGTAAAATCATTCATATAGACCTCTACACAATCATGGATTAGATCAGAAAAGATACCTAGTACTGCCCTTTGAAATGTTGCGAGTGCATTACATAATCCAAAAGGAAGCACTTAGTAAGCAAAAGTTCCCCATGGACAGGTGAATGTGGTCTTATCTTGATCTTCAGGAGCTACCTGAATTTGATTATAGCCACTAAAACCATCCAAAAATGAAAATTACTTTTTGCCTGCTAAAGTATCTAATACCTGATCGATAAAGGGTAAAGGAAAGTGATCCTTCAAGGTTGCTTTGTTCAATCCCCTGTAATCAATGCATACCCTCCATTTACCATTATTTTTAGGTACTATAACCAAAGGAGAAACCCATCAGCTATCTGAAATTGGATAAATGAAGTTTACATTGAGTAGTTTTTGGAGCGCTTCTTTCACTATCTCCCTAAGGTTTGGATTCATCCTTCTCTGAGGTTGTCTGATTGGTCTACTATTTTCCTCGATCTAGATGTGATGAATGCAAGTCTTACGGTCAATACCTTTCATATCTATATACTCCCATGCAAATGCAGTAGAATGTTTCTGCAAGATTTTGGTTAGTTCTCCCTGTTGTGATCTTTCCAAGTTTTTGTTGATATTCAATGTTTTACCTGGAAAGATCTCAATGGCGGAACTACCAAACTCTTCCATAGAGTAAAGAGACATTTGTCTACATGATATATACTCAATGTCAGAATTTAACTGAAATTGTGTGTGGTCATATTCTGAAGAGGTTTCAAAGTTTTCTAATGTGTTAAGAATTTGACTATCTTCATTGATTTCAAAAATGGTACAGACAGGTTGTATAGTGTCCTCATCATCGACCCATTCATTATCTCCTATTTCTGTAATTGTTTTTGCTGGAGGATACAGATTGAATTTTTTTGTCGAATTACCATCAGAAATATACATATCCCCTGATCTACAACTGATAAAAGCATTAGCTGTGGCTAGCCAAGGTCTTCCTAAAATGAGTGGATGCCCTCCTAGATTACTCTTGGGAGTTAGAATCATGAAATCCACTAGATACTCCCAAGAATCTAAGGAGACCGAAATGTCTTCTAATACACCATCTGGTTTAATAATTGATCGATCTGCAAGTTGCAGTAAAGTAGGTGTAAAAAGAAGATTATGAAGTTTTAGCTGTTCCATAGTTTGTCTACTCATAATGTTGATAGCAGCCCCTAAATCAATCAAAGTATTTGGAATTTCTACCCCATTGATATGTGTTTTGACAATTGGACTACTGGGATCTACATACTTCTGCATAGTAATTTTTCCCATCATGATATCTGCAATTTTTCCTACCAGGTGGATTCTTCTTGTATCTCTAGGTTTCCTTCCTGGTCTTTTAAGACTCAACTCCTTTATTGTTTTTGCTAGAATAGGAATATCTCTAATGGCTTGTAACAAGGGAATCTTGATACAGACATTCTTCAATTCATCTAGAAAATCATAGTCCGGCAACAAGATTTGTTTTCCCACCCCTTTGTCAATTTGTAATCTTTCAGGAAAAGGAGGTGTGGATGAAAATGCAGGTTGCTCAACTATAGGAGTTGTGGGGGTTAACTCTTTTTCTTTTTCTTTCTGAGTGCTTGGGTTTTGAAGAGATGCTTCAGAACCTTTATTGGCTTTAAGAGAATCTTCCTCAAAAATTCTTTGCTTTTGGGCATCTATAGAAGGTTTATCGAAGACTCTACCAGATCTGAGTTGTACATCATTAAGAGGAACAATCATATAAGTAGGAAATTGTTGACCTTCTATTATGTAAGCATTTTGAGGATTTTTATTATTGGGGTTTAGCAATGGCTGGGAAGGAAGTTGATTTGGTTTCTGTTGGAATAGAAGCAAGAGCTAAGAATTTGGATTCTATTGAGAAGGTTGTTGTTGTTGTGGAAATGGAAATGATAGTTGTGGATTTTGATTTGGAAGTTGTGGAGCTTGTTGGTTTTGAAAAGATGGAGGATATTGATAAAATTGAGCAAATCTCCCATTTTGCATGCCTTGTACCCATGATTGAAATGGTTTTTGTGGTTGGGGCCAAGGTTGTTGCCAAAGATTCCAATTTGATGGGGTTTGAAAGTTCATAGAGTTGTTAAACCCTTGGTTTTGTTGCCCCTGCCAAGGTCTCCTTGCAACAAAACATAGAGACTCAATTGTATTTGGATCTTCTTGAAATACAACTTTGAGCCCGGGAATTGAAGGACAATCCTTGGTCTCATGATTCTCTGAACAAATCACACAGGTTTCTACAACTTTTGCATCCAAGGGACATTCCCTTAGAGCATGTTTCTTTCTACATTTTGGGCAAAAGATGGCCAAAACTTCAGCTTCTGTTTTCTGCTTATTGTGTATCTTAAGAGTGTCTAGTTGCTCACTAAGACTCCCTAAGTATCAGTTTTGAATTCATCAAGCATATTTCCAATCTCAGCCCTACTCACTGATCCAGTTGCAGATTTGTTTGCTCTGATGAGAGAAGGATCTCTAGGCCCTTTCCCAGTTTTAGATTTTCCCCTTGAGAGATTGACACATAGCTCTGCTATATCATGAAGTGGAAGTTGAGATATATCTCCTTTTCCCATCATGTTCAAAATATCTATCCATTCATCTCTAATGGCTTTTAATAGAAGGGCTTTCAAGGTTTCTTCATCGAGGTTACTCATTTTTTCTCTTTTGAGGTTATACTGAAATCTTTCAAGTAGATCCTCCAAGTTTTCATCCTCTTTTTGTACCATTTTGAATACCTCATCCTTATGATTGGTGGGCATGGCAATAGTCCAGGTATCTATCCAAAAATGTTTGTTTCATATCATTCCAAGTCCTAATGGATTGGGTGAGTAATCCCATGAACCATTTCAAAGCTTCTCCTTTCAATGTTGAAGGAAACAGTTTGAGTTTTTGAGAGTCTTCCAGATAAATATAAGTTCGACACATGACCTCAAACTCGAATATAAATGTTTTAGGATCCTCATTTCTTAACCCATGAAAGTTTGGGAGGACAGATGGTGAAATATTTTTCATTGTTGCTCGAGAATCATCATCGACTATAGGAAATCCGAATGAGTTATCTCCATCCCTATTTCCCCCATTGTTACCTCTACCTCCTCCATTGTTTCCTCCTCCCCCTCCTCTACCTCTACCTCTACCAAATCCGTTAACTACCTCCTTTGTCATGATAGCTTCCTCAGAGATTTCAGAGTCCTCTGGTTCCTCTACTAATGGTGAACAAGGAGGAATTTCTCCCTCTTCTTCCTCAGGTGATTCTACTTCTTCAATTACAATATGTCTCCCTGTAGAAGGAAAGAAAGGATCTTTTCCTAATTCAGATTTGATGGATGGTGTGGGAGAGTCTCCTAATTCAACTACTGCCTCTTGAACTCCAGGAATCCTAAGGCTAGGAGTATGAGTTGGAGATGATGGAGGTGTCTCTTGTCTATTCCTTGAAGTAGATAGAGTTGTAAAAATCGAACTCTTGGCTCTAGCTAAAAACCTTCCCCTAGAATCTCTTGTTCTATGCATGTCATTTTTTATTATTTTTGTTCAAGTCAGGCTAATAATTCTCTTTCTGATCTTCCAGGTCACTCTAGGTGCAAGAAGAGAGCATACTCAAGAAACTATTAAACCAATAACTTTCTCTTTTCTGTTCCTCCAGGTCACATTACGTGCAAGAGGAGAGCATACTCTGAGAGGTTGTCAATTTTCCTTCTGTGGTTTTTTTTTTTTTTTTTAAGAAATTGGCTACCTAGTTTCACTTCCCCGGAAACGGCGCCAAAATGTTTGGTCAATTTAGTATGTACTAAATTGCTATTTAAAATGTCAATTCGGGAGTCGTAAACTGATGAAGTGAAGTGCACTGTATGTGCAAGATAACCGTTTTCTTAGTCTTTTGTCGTTTTTGAGTTTTTAGTTTGTTTTTGGGTTTATCTTCATTGGATTCCCTAGTGTGAGATGGCGAAATTGAAAATTAAGTATGAATGGTAATGGTGATTTCTACAATGATTTTTCAAACTTAAAAGTTCTCCAAAAAGAAGGTTTCAAAACTGACTGTAATGAAATCAATTTTCAAAAAGAAGTAAATGCACTAAAACAATGAACTAGTGACAATGGCCCAGTATCCTTACTGCTGTATGAAAAAGAAAATAAAAACTGAACTTAAAGCAACTCAAAGACTGAAAGCAAAGCAAACTAAATCACACTACTTCAACCCATACTTTGACCCTTCACCTTTCGACTCAGTCCGACTATAGGAAGTAATCATAAACAAGTTGAGTATTATGATATCTAAATTGCAGGAAATTAAATTGCATAAAAGAAAACTAAGATTTAACTACTCATTCATATTTCAACTCTTGAAAATGACATAAGTAATTCAATCTCTAACTTGCAGGAAAGCAAACTAAATCATACTACAAGAAGTAATATTCTGATTCCTTACTAATTGAGTCGCTTGGATATAGAAAGAAAATCATAAACAGGTAAGTAATATGATGTCTAAATGGCAGAAAAGTAATCAAGCAAAACAAAACTTGAAAGAAATGACAATGCTGGAATTAAACTTAGTAAATGAAAATCAGCAGAAAGGACAAGATGATCTCATGTCAGTAGCTATAAAAAATATGTAAATTTGCTCGGGCTGCCTACAAAAACCTGTAAAAGAAACACTGATCAGCTTAACAGTTATGAAGAAAACATGAAGGAAATATGGACAGTGATGAACATCATAACAACATAAAATATATACAACTAATGATTATAAAAACAGTAAACAAAAGCAAGTAAGAAACTATACAAAGCTTTGGTGTACAGGGGCCCTCTGTCACCTCGGCTAGCCAACTACTTAGTCACAAATTGAATTCAGGAACGTTGTCTTCTCATATATTGAAGTGCAGTAATAAAACAAAAGAAAGTACAATACAGTGGGCTGAAACAACAGTGAAAATTACATCTTCAAGAATAACTATCCAACGTATATCAAAGCGTTATTTATAAGTGAAAATGATGGTAACTAATTCCTAGATTTTATGCTGCCAAGAGACACGTAAATCTCCACGCCCTGAGATCTAGCGTTAAGGTCATTACGGCAGTTGAATCCATGGAGTGGTGGTTGCTTGATTCAGTTCACGGGCTGATCGACAGTTGTGCCAGTACCTCTAGGAATGAAGGATCGTGCCACGCAAACCTTCATGTGGGCAAAACAGAGCCGTGCCACTGTAAACTTCCTCATTTGGCCCTTCCTTTGACCGTCGTTGACCATGACCGTTTATGAGTGATTTGGCTGATCTGAGGGGACACACTCCATGTACACGTCACCTGCATCCTGCCCATGTGGCCGGTTTCTCCATTGGACACCTGTAACATAGCTTTTGACAAAATGGCTGCGGAACTTGCGTTGGCTGCGGAAAGTGACAAGTTTTCGCAGCTGTTTGAAAAAAAAAATCTAAATCAAACAACAGTCATAAACATAGTTAGGAAACCATTTCATAAGCTCTTTTTAGACTAATATACAATGATTTGACCGCTGGGTGGATGAAGTAAATGGAAAAAGAAGGCTGAAAGGGTATATAGGAAAGTGCAGGTTTGGGACTCAACAAGGCCTTATCCAGAAAGCATCAAACTTTCCATGGTTGCCTTTATTTTCTTTTAGTGCATCCCACTTCAAAACTAAGTCTCCAACCTAAAAAGTATCTACCTTTGTCCTCTTGTCAAAAGCATCCTTGATATTTTTCTGATGTGCTGCATCCATTTCAACCAGGTGTTCTTTGATTTGATGTACCTCTGTTAAATCTATGATCCTTTCTTCCATATCTTCTTCCTCATTATGTTCTTGTTGCAAGAACTTTGCCGCAGGGAGAGTAAGCTGAATTGGAAACACTGCCTCTATGCCATACAACATCTTGAACGGAGAGTTCCGTGTGGATCTCTTAATGGTCACTCTATCAACCAAAAGTGCATATTTGAGCTTAGAATCCAAGTTCTTTTTGTTGTCCTTCAACAACTTCTGAATTATCCTTATTAAACTCTTGTTGGAAGATTCTACTAGACCATTTCCTTGAGGATAATATGAGGTGGAATGAACCAATTTAACACCCATTGAATCACACATTTCCACCAATTCTTTTGCTCTGAAGGCTGCTGCATTGTCTGTGACTAATTTGTGTGGAAAACCAAATATGGTAAAGATGTGCTCTGTCAAAAACTTCATGACTACATTATGATCATCCTTCCTGGTAGGGATTGCTTCAATCCACTTAGTAAAGTAATCAGTGGCTACTAATATCCATCTGTGCTAGGTACTGGAATGTGGATTGATTTCACCAATGAAATCCAAGCCCCACTGCTGAAACGATCCTTTTTCATGTATGGGTTTTAAGGGAAGAGATTTCAATTGTTGTTTCCCTTCAAATCTTTGGCACCTGTCACAAGATTTAACAAATGAAAATACATCAGAAAACAAAGTGGGCCAATAGTACCCAGCTCTGAGGATTTTGTGTGCAATGGTTTTCCAATAATGGTGTCCCCCACACATGCTAGAATGAAACTGTTCCATAACTTCCATTGACTGTTCTTTGTCCAAACACTTCAAAATCATTCCAGATGGGTCCCTCCAATAGAGCAGATTTTCATTAATACAATATTTTTCTGCCCTAAGCTTAATATTTCTAGCTTGACTTGTGCTTGAGCCTGGAGGAATTTCTAGCTTCAACAAGAATTTAACTATTACATAATACCAATCACAAGAAGCTAGATTTTCTACCACTAATTGCTTTCTCTCTGGTTCAACTGCTTCCTCTTCTTCTGTTGGACCATTTTCTGAATCTGTGCTTATAAGATTTATGTCCAATGTTTAGCAATTTTCTTCAGCTAGTAACCTGGCAAGACCATGACCTCTGACAAGTTTAGTGGGCTTCAGTTCTATATTAAATTCAATCAGTTTTGCAATCCATTTAGCCCTTCTTCCATCAACATTAGGTTGTGTTAAGACATATTTTATTGCAACAGAGGGTACATATGCAATTATCTTGGAATGTAGAATATAAACTCTGAAATCCTTCAAAGATTTGATAAGAGCATATGCCTGTTTCTCAATAATGTCATACCTTAGCTCAGCATCCCTTAAAGTTTTGCTGAAAAATGCTACTGGATGCTCTGAGCCTTCTTCATTTGCTTGCAATAAAACGACTGCAAGAATGTCATTAGAGGCAAAAGAAAATATATGGAACTCCTTGTTGTAATCTGGACTCATTAAAGTAGGAGCCTCCATAATAGCTTTTTTAATGTAATCAAATGATTTTCTTGCTACACCGCTCCATTTGATCTTTGACCCCTTTTTCAACATGGAGGTAATATGCTTCACAAGTCCTGCAAAATTCGGGATAAACCTCCTCACAAAGTTTATTTTACCCAGAAAGGATTGGATATCCTTCTTTGATCTCAGGACAGACAGGGTCTGTATTGCTTTTACTCTTTCTGGGTCCATTCGGACACCTGTAGCAGAAACAATATGTCCCAACAGCTTACCTTCTTCTAAAGCAAACTATGACTTTTTAGGATTGACTGAAATCCCAATCCTTCTGCACTTCAAAAACACTTTCTTCAAATGCTGTAAGTGGTCTTGATGGCTAATGGAGTACACTATTATATCATCAAGGTAGATAAGGACAAACTTATCATTGTCTCCCATAAATGCTATATCCATAGCTCTATGAAAGGTGGCTCTAGCATTCATCAGCCCAAAAGGCATCTTGGAATACATAAAAGTGCCCCAAGGATTGGTGAATGCAGTCTTATCCTAATCATTTGGATGTACAACAATCTGATTAAAGCCTGAAAATCCATCCAGGAAAGACATCACTTTGGCCCCTGAGACCTTTTGCAGCAAATGCTCCATCTTGGGTAGAGGATAGTTGTCTTTCTTTGAGCACTTGTTTAAGTTTCTGAAATCAACACAGAGTCTGATTTCTCCACTTTTCTTCCTCACCACTACCAAATTAGCTACCCATTTTGAATATCTGAGATGGACTATGATCTTGGCAGGCAACAACTTTTTTATTTATTTTTCAATCAGAGGGAGGAGCATAGGATTTATTGGTCTCAGCTTCTGCTTGAAAGGTATGGTGTCTTTCTCTAAAGGGATTTTATGCTGGATGATTTTTTTATCATATGTTTTCAGGTCACTATATTCCCAGGCAAAGACATCAGCAAATTGCTTCATTAAATTGTAGTATTTAGAACTTTGGTCAGTAGACAGATGAGTGGACAGAGTTATATATCTAGGCTGACATGGAATCCCTATATCGTGTTTACAGACTGCAGATTGGTCTTCTTTCTGGGCAGTCTTGTAAGGCACATCATTCTGGTCCAACAGTCTTTCTAGAAGAATTAAACGCTTAGGTATATGATTATTGGGCAGTTGGACAATGCTATCTTTGCCAATTTTATTTCTAAGCCGGGATTGGGGTTCTTCCAAGGCTTCATTTTCTTGTCAATTTGCATTTCAGAAAATTCATCAATGACTTGCAGGAACCTATTCACTTCATCATCATCTTCAAAAACTTTCCAATGCTGGACATTGTCAGGCAAGGATGGTCTGTATTTCATTTGAACTTCATGAACTAGTCTGGGAGGCATGGTAGGAATAAACATGCTAGCATACACAACAAGGGAATCAATAAGCTGATTTTTGGCTCTAGGGATATATGAAATATAGAAATTATCAAAAAAATCTTTGAGTCACCATACCTCATCTCTGTATGCTTTCAGCCTTGGGTGCTTTGCTTGAAATGTTTTGTTTATCTGTTGTATGATCAGATCAGCAGCTCCAAACACCTTTATGTTCTTGATTCCTCTGTCTTTTGCTGCGTTAAGGCCCAACAACAGAGCTTCATACTTTGCTATGTTGTTAGTGACTTGGAAGGCCAACTTAAAAGACAGCTGGGTGCTTTCTTGTTCTGGAGATATCAACACCATCCCTGCTCCTGCAGTCTCCCTGGAACATTCTCCATCAAAGAACATCTCCCAAACCTGACTTCCTTGCTCTTCCTCGGCCTGAAGTGTTGGTTTCTTAAGCTGCATTGAGTCCTTCTGAGATTCTTCTATTTGGAGAATACATGCTCCAAAATCAGTGTCCACAGCATAAATGGGATGATTAGAAGGATTCTTCTCATCACTGATGATGTATGCCAGTTGTGCTTCATCTCCTACTTTCTCCTCCAAAGACTGAGACAATGGCATAAGATAAATCATTCTGTAATGTCCCACCTAATCTCTTAGTCCATCCTCTAGACAACAACATGCCAAACTTAGGAGGGACATCTGCTACCACAATGTCCATTACCGTGCTCTTCATGGGTAGCTGAGTTAGGGTAATGGCGAAATATTTTATCAGTCCCAAGCATTTCACTTTCCTTGAATCAAATGAGAATAGATCATGGTATGGTCTAGTGATATCAAGGCCTAACTCTTCCATGACAACTTTTGGCATTAGATTGTGGCTAGCCCCAGTGTCCAACAGGCAATTGTGGAGGATTTTGTCATGAATGGTCAAGGAGACATAAAAAGATGGAGAATTATCATCAACAGGTTCTGTCATGGGGTTCAACACAACTGTAGGCCTATCATCTTGCAAATTGACAGAGTCAGTGAGGTTTGTGTGGCTTTTAGCTCAAGAGCTTCAAGGATAGGCTTTCTAAACAGTTCACTCTTTACAAGTTCTAACAGAGGCACAAATATTTTCAATTTCTGGACTTCTGCTTCAAAGCTGAAAGGGGAATATGACTTGTCAGTACCTCTTACCTCTTGAACTGGAGCCTTGAGGATGACTGGATCAGTTGCTGGTCTTCTTTGTTTGGTATTTTGTGACTCTGTTTGGACAACAACTCTTTGGGCAAGATTCTCCTTGACATTATTTGCATTTGACCTCAGATTATATCTTTGATCTTTACCAGTTTGCAGAATAGCCTCTCTGTCCCACTCTTGACTGGTTTGGTTCTGTATTAATGCTTCTTCGTATTCAGCTAGTGTCAAGAAGGCAGCGCTGCCTTTATCTTCCATGCAATGTATTTCATCCTCCTCTTCGAATTGTTCCTCTTCCATGACTACATTTTGAAAAGGAGCTTTAACTTTGTGTTCTTCATTTGGTTCTTTACCCCTCTAAATGATTTGTAATTGCTCATTTGCTCTTTTGTATGGATTTGAATTTCTAGGAGCAAATGCATTCTGCTGCCTTGTCTTTCCTGAGTTCTGCTCAACCTTCAACTTAGATATTTTAGCAGCCAATGACTCTATCATTCTAGTCATTTTATCTAATTTAGGCTCTGAAGATGAGGCAGAGGAAGAAGAAGCCTCACCTCTCTGCCTCCTCCTATTAGCATGACCTTTGAGTTTTTCTGTAGCCATTATATTAGATTCTACTTCTAGTGCTGCATCTTGCATATCAGCTAGAGTGGCACATCTTTCTCTCAACAACAAGCAGAAATTAGAGTCAAAAGAATTGGCATAAGTGAGTTTGGCTGAGGTGGGAGTTGGCTTTACTTCAACTGGTATTTTTACTATACATATGATTAAATATCTTATTAAAATCAGGCAATGATTCCCCATTCTCCCTCTTCAGGTTACCAAACTCAGTATGGTAATATAGTGTCTTTTTTATCTCCCCAGTGCTTCAAAAATGCATCATCTAAGGCTTCAATATCAGCAATAGATCTAGGGGTCAACTCTCTGAACCATTTTCTGGCCTCTCCATCAAGGCTTTGGACAAAAACTCTCATCCACACATCATTTTCACTAATGTCTAAGTTATCAGCATAACTGTAAAAAGCTTCAAGGTGTTCTTCAACAGTTACCCCATTTGTACCAGTGAACTTTGGCATGTATTTTTGGTATTCTCCTGCAGGCATAGCATTCAAAGGGACAGGCAAGACCAAGGGTCCATACCTAGCAGCTATAATTCTCTCCATCTTCGTAGCTGCTTGCTGGCTTGCCATGACTGGGGTAGGCGGAATGATACTGGTAGATTGAATGATAGGGAACAATGAAATGGATGACAAGACAAGGGAATGTAGTGGACTAAATGGGAAGCTTTCTTTGGACTGAGATCCAAAGGGGAACTGAATGAACAAGGAGCTTTATGAATCTCTGCAGGTGATTCTTCACTAGCAATCCTAGGCTCTATATCTTCAAATGATACACTCTCAACTATAGCCTCCTCTTGCGGAGATACATAAGATTTCTTAGGCTTACCTAATCCTGATGCTCCTCTCTGTGAATTTTTCTTCTGCTTAACGATCTTCTCAGGGTTAGGCACTGGGACAGCTGGTGATTTCTGAGGATTTCTTTGAGTATGCCTCACAAACTGAGCCATAACTGAAACATGGAGTCGCCAACAGGTTGGTTCTCCAGTAGAGTCGCCAGATAGATGATTATAACTAGAAATGTGCCCAAACTTTGTCTATCATCAAAATCTGGAACTGTGTCGTCTTCCAGGGAAGCTGAGCTTCAATCTCCTCTCCACAACAACGACGCCAATTAATGCTATCACCCCAAGAAACTCTCCTAGGTTGTATCTCTGAGATGCTTGGGAACATTACAAACTCAACAAAAATGTTGGAAATGGATGAATGGAAGGAATGATACTTGTGCAAGTCGGATAACCACTTCTACTATGCTTAACTCCAGACATGGGTGAACACCCCCAGACTATAAGGCTTTAGACCGCTAATCACTCACAGTTTAAGGAATAAGGTGAACATGGAGAATACTAATCACTCCAGCAGATGCACAAGACTCTGTGATGGCCGGCTGCAACCAGTAAAAAGGTCTGTTAATCTATTTCCTAATGCACAGTTAGGATGACAGCTCTCTGGCACTAAGTAAAAGAAAATTGCATAACACATTCAATAATACATACAAGATTCTAACATAGAGGTGGGATGACAACCCCTCAAATGCTAAATATCAAGAGCACATGAACAAATGCATAACAGGCACAACGTAGAATAGAGAAGAAGTGGAAAGTGAGCAATTAACAACAAAATAAGCTTGTATTAGCTGAAAATGAAGACCAGATGCTGCAAGTATCAAAGTAGTTACAGTCTCCAGAAGTTGAACCTTACATCAGAACCAGAACCATCAACCATCATCACATTGTGTTTTTTGGTATGTATAGAGTTTGATTACAAAGATATTCTGTTGTTCTATGCGTGGAGGGGTCATAATTGACTACCAACTGCTTTAACTATCTAGTATGGTTTTTGCTGCAATCTGCTGGCTTTAATGAACAAAATTGATCTTTTCTGATACTCTGTTGTACTTCTTGATCAGGTGGAGTGTAATATGTATGAAATTCCATAACTGCTGGTTGTGAATTTCTTCTTTGGCGTCGTTCTTCTCGTCCTTCGACCATACTGCTCTTGAATGAGGTAGTTGAAATTCTGCTATAAACGGTACCGGGGATTGATCAGGCTCATCCTTCAGATGCACTGAGCAATTAAGGAACTTAGACTTCATGGCGTGCAGACGAACAGAATGGAGGAACAAATCTGGCTGTCGGATTGCGTAGATTAACGGTGGAGATCTCATGGTGGGAGAAAGAGGGAGGTACGTGATCGGGACAAATGCGGGCCGTTGGATCTCGGGCAGTAGATCCAACGGTGATCGCGGGGGGGGGGGGGAAGTTGCGCGGGAGATAACGAGTGAGAACAGTGGTTCTGGGCAGCGGGCAGTATTTATCGCACCACCTTTAGAGCTACAACGGTATTCGTATGCGACCCCGCGATCACGCTTATCGCATGACACGTGTTGGATGGGACAGGCCGATAACCACTTTCCCCGCGGGTTAACACGCAGGTAAGTCTCGGCCGTGGGGACAACGAATGACGTTGGATCGGGGCGTTGGACGATCAGACGACTGAAAATTGGCGCATGTTCTTTTTGGTTGACATGACAGTGGAGCGCGCGGTCATATGATTGGGGTTATATGATGGTTGAACTCGGCGCCCAGGGAGCTAAGGAGATATAGGTTTATACAGGGATACAGAGATAAAAAGAAGATGGCCAGGGCTATAGGGGTATAAAAACAATGAAGGAGAAGGAGAGAACAGAATGTTGCGGGTTCCCTGCTTGCAAAAACACACGGCCAAGCAAGAATGTGATCCTCCAAATGCTGAAGTTCATAGCAGAGCTAATAGAGCCAATACATATTGACAACTGATTTATATTGGAGAATGAAGATGTTACTAGGTTGAATAATCATGTATCGGAATGACACAAAAGGAAAAAATTGTTGATATTGGACAAATTGTCACTCCATTAGAAGGAAATGGGGGCATGACTCAAGCAAATTGAGCCCATATTGCTCCTGCTCTGAGTTTGAGTCGCTACATGTGAGGGAACACTAACCTCATTGAGGTGGATGTCTCAACTTCTTCTTAGTTTCATTATGAAATTGGTCTATCTTTTTGCATTATTTTTAATTTTAATCTTCCACACCTTTAAAAGCTGAACATTAATAATCAATCTAATTTATAGTTGTTTTACAATTTTTTTATAGGAAAAAAATATATTTACGAACAAATTCTTCTAAAACCTGTCTAATTTGTGAAATATTGTTTAAATATATAACTTATATTTTTACTAATTCCTCCAATAGTAAAGTTTTCCAAATAGCATATTACTAATAAGCAAAATTAGGTTGCAATTATAACATTCTTTAAATAATAAAAAATTAAATTAAAAAAAATAAAGATTCCATAAATAAGATACAATCTATACAAAACATGTAACTCTAAAGAATCCGTACCATAGAAGAATATGACCAAGCAATTTAGTTTCTATAGCATTATACACTAAACATGAAAAGGGAGAATATTTTAAGAAAAGTCTCTAAATATGGAGGAGGATTTCTAAGGGTTTTAGATTCTCATAGCAAGATATGTCCTTATAAGCTTTTTAGTAATTTGATTTGATTTTATTAATATTTCATTGTTATATGGAAGATTATATTCTATTAATGGTTTTATTTTAAAAATATAATATCATCATATTATTATAAAGTGTTTTATATTTTAAAAATATAATGTAATCATATTACTATAAAGTATTTTTTTCTCCAATATTGTATTGGAATATCATGTATATTGCCTCTATATTTAAACAATTTAATGTAATTATATTAATATTATTCTTAATTTTAGTATTTTTCGTAGAATATTGTGTTGGAATAACATGTATATTGCAGCCCTACCTAAACGACTTATATTAAAAGAAGAGGTGTGTTACAGAAGAAACGTGTGGTGCGTTACAAAAACAAATGCCTGTGGTGCGTGCGAATGTGGAGATTGAATTAAATACTTTATATATGTTACATCCACAACACTAATTAATAGTCAATATTCCCGCAAAGATGCCCCATCATGAAAGAGGAAAGTTATAAATATCCACTTGCTCTAGGGAATTTAAAGTTATAAATATCCACTTGCTCTAGGGAATTGAATCTCACTTGTTTTTCTTTTAACTGGAAATTATTAAAAAATGCATATGAAATTTTAATAGCATTTTCATTCTAGATATGTTATTTGTTTTAATATATTTTTATAACAATATAAAATTAATAATAATTAAAATTTATGAGAAATATATGTAATAATTTAGGAAGAGATTTTAAATTTGGTTGAGAATTTTAATTTTTTAATTTGAGTTTAAGTTGTTTAATTTTTATAATTGAGTGTTCAAGGAGTTTTTTTAAGGTATGTGAAATCTATTTAGTATTTTTAACACAAAAAATTCATTTGTTGATTGAAATTATATTGCGAGATTTTATTGAAAAATATTATTTCATTTATAAATTAAACACCCCTAATTTATAATCATCCAAAATTAATAAAAATAAATAAATAATTCATAAAAAAAGAATCTTTGTAGTGCTCATCCTATAATGCTTTAGAATATACTAAAATCTAATAGTTTTTTAGAATACATCAAATTCAACCCATTTTATATAGATTGTTGGTCATTTCAATTGCTATTTGGTTAGTCTCAGTGACCTATTCATTTAATATGGGAATTGAATGCTCGATTCTTCTATATGCTTTAATTCAAAATTTGCAGTTAGAGTTATAAATAGATATAAAATCTATTTTTTTAAAATAGATTAATACTTTTTTTTTTCTTGAAATGTATGTAGTAATTACTAACTTGATTGCAAAATCTTAAATTGGGTAAGCCCTTATATAATATCTTGGTTTTGATTCCTAGTTTATTAATTCATATATAAAAAGGAAAGGACTATAAATTGAATATATGTGGTTTAAGTAATGAATTATGATTGTATTTGTAAATATGTGTATTAAAATCTAATTAAAGACAATAAATTGAATATAGGTGGTTTAAGTAATGAATTATGATTAAATATGTGTACTAAAATATAATTAAAAAATATAAAAAGGTTAAAGAAAAAGGAAGAGGATTATGAGTTTATAAGAGGAAAAGGGAGGGGTTTTTAGTGCTATGACAAAAATATATTGTTTTGTTATTTTCTATTTTTATTCTAAATGTATTAATTTTTAATTATGCATATTTAATGATTCAACTATTTAGAGATTAGTTTTCCAAAAGAGAGATACATAGATTTTTCATGAAGGCATGTGGTCTCTTGTTATAATATAAATATGGTCTACCGATTTGAATATATAAGTAGAGATACATGTTTCATTGTTTTATTGATTTTCTTATTTATGTCCTTAGGTTACTATAGTTTGTTACCAACAAATTATGAGAAAACCTATGACTTAGTCACAAGTGATGGCTGAGATAGATGAAATTTATTTATATTTGAAACTCACTAGTTATTAATAGTAGATATTCCTTACCTAGCTTGTATTGGAGCACTAGATGGGTGTGCAACATTATAAAGAACAAAAAATTAACATATTTGGAAAGGTGATCAACCACAATCATGGTTACATGTTTACTATTAGTTTTTTTTAACCCCATAATAATGCCCATACAAACAACAATCCATCTATCTACCAGAATGGATAAGGGTTGTAGTTCACACAGAGATTTCACTCTCCCATGTGTCATTGGAAAATGTTGTAATCTTCCATAATGCTAGGAATATCATTCATGTTTTTATAGAAAAAATAGCATTTGATTATCCCATATGTTTTATGAAACCATGAATGACTCACTATGGGAGAAGACTACAGTTCAAATAAAAGATTTTAATGTTGACTACTTATTGAAATAGGCATTCCCTTTATAGTGCATTTAATCATTTTTCCAAGTGTAGGCTTGATATGCATGGGGCTTTATTTGATGTTTTTGGATCATGCTAGTGACCTTGGGATCTATTAACCATTGTTTGTGGACATGATTAAACTAGTTTCCTACTATAAAGGAGAATGAAAATGGGATCATTCTAAGACAAAGGCTTAGTGAATTTGAAATTGAGTAGAGAAAGTGTTGGCGGGAAAAGTTCCCGAAGGAAAGGCTTGAAAGCGTCAATAGCGTAGGGTAAGATAATCAACAAAGAACACTCAATCAAGAATGCCAAACATACAAATTATCAAACTTGAATTTGGAGACATACCCAAAGGTCCTACGTTTGCAAATGTTCACGTAGGGTCCAAACCCTCTGCTTCCTCCAAGATGTGCAGACCTGCAAATCAATCACATAAGCATATACATAAGGATAATTCAATGTGCATACATAATAATATGTTAAATCATCATATATAAACATATAGACTATCATTCATAAGATGACAACATATATTAAGAACAAGACATGAGCTTCTTTATTGATTAACAAAAATAAGTAGAGGATAGATATAACCTGATCCAAGCCAAAGGCACCGATGAAGCCTTCCTCCGGATCTGTCCAGCCCGAGCTGCAAACAAAACCTCTCTAATAAGTGTAAGAAGATGCTATATAAGGATGTTGAGCATCTCTCCAAAGGAAACTGGGGTTTCCAAGAGACTGGGAGTGCCAGAGGCATGGGAAAAGCAAACTTGATATGGGAGAAATCGAGTATAATGTCGATATCCTTCTTCTCATGTTGTGATTAGTCCTACCCAAGGGGTGTATATATACCACTTCAAATTGGTTATTTCGGATAGGCCATGAGCTCCTGTAGGTGGGCTCTCGGTAAAACTCATAATCTCTACCCAAATAATAATTTTTTATTTATTTTTTCATATTTTAAAATAGATACATGGGTATAGTATTATGGGACCCACGTATGTACATGCTTTTGTATGGGAAAAGTCAAGTATGGATTGTGAAATACTATTTTTAAGTATAAATTCAAGTCTGCATGGGAAAAGGGATAGCCCAAGGCCATAAAAGAGCATAAGGTCTATAGGAGTGTTGAATGTGTTATAAGAGATGCCCCATAATATATGGGGCCAAAAGAGGAACATGCTGGCAGAAATATATTAAGTAGAGAGAGATGAGTCATTTCAAAACCCAGGAGGAGATCACTAGATTCCAGCCCATCGAATACCTATGGAAGGAGTTAGAAAGAAAACTCATGTCTGAGGCGGGGATACCCATGCTCAAAAGTAGTAAAGCATGTTTGATGATCAAGTATAAAGTGGATCCAGAATGTATACATAAGTGTACAAAAGGAGTTGAAGAATACATAGTGGATCATCAGATCATAGCTGCAAAAGAACACAGCAGAGCTATGTCTCAATATCACATATAGAAGAATATTTAATCAATGGTGCTAGAAGATTGTTTGATTAATGATGCTACATAATTGGTTCTCATAAAAGTACCAAGTCATATAGGTGGAATAGTGGTACTGCATAAACTCAAGTGCCAACATATAAGATGTTGTTGTGGGAGACTACAACATATAAAGCTGAAAGGTGTCACTGGCATAAAATTGAAGGATATGTTAAGTGAACTAAGATACTGATACAACCTAAGGTCTTCACCGACCATAGATGGTACATTTTTACACTATGGGAACAAATGAGCTGAAGTCAACCATGTGAGAAATCGATTGATTATTGGTCATTGATGTATACCATTAACAAACACAAGGCAACTCACCAATAATGATAATGAGTGTCAAGGTACCCCAACACAAGATGACAGGTGTGAATAGGTGTTCTGAAGTCAAACACTTGAAAGAATCTATCAATCAGGAGACATTGATGTATTCTCACTATCGATAACGAAGGAGTATTCCAATGATGACTGAAAACCCCAAGGTACTAAAAAATTACTCTAGACCTTGTTCCCAGAGCAATGAGTTGGATTCGATGGGAAAAGATCTACTAGAAGGAAGGCATTAAGGCATCCCATATCAACTAGCATGAGTGTAACTCGCAGGCCAATCATTTGGAAGAACTCGAACCAAATGAGATGAAGTAACCATTCTGAAGTACATTTATGGCGCACACAAGATGTAGCTAGCGCACGACAGAAATCCTTTGAACCAACCAATAATGAAAGCTGAGATAGAGTCAAGGAATCCACCAATAGGGTCAAATGGAAACCAAGGTATTGCTTGAATCCCAATGTATGATGATGTAAGTTGATGTCGAACACAAGGGAAACTACTTAGTCAAAGACCCATAATGTTGATCGATGCTGAGTACAAGGTCACTTATCAATGATGTAAATAGGGCTAGGGAGAAACTATGGGTCTACTCTCAAAGAAAGTTGTCGGAATCGATAAGAGGAGACCCACCAGTAAGAAGTCAATGGGGACCTTCTTAACCAACATGACTAAAAGACCATGTCATTGATGTGATACTGAGAATAACTTGACAGGATGGGTATGACTGACAAAAATGAGTCAAGAGACGCCACAACATGGCCGACAATAGGTTTACTTCCCTTGAACAAAAGCATGACTTGATGTGAATTTATGGTAGCATAAAATAACTTTGTATAAGTTTTCAATGCAAGAGGCATTAACAAACTCTCCATATGATTGGAAGAGATAACCAGTTGGTGGAGGATGGACTCAAGAACAAGGTTATAGCTTCCCTAAAGTCAAACTAAGTCCCATCCCAATGGAGGAAAGATTCATTTTAAGTGTTTTGTTCAAGGGAAACATGACTGACTCTTGTTGCCATCAAATGATGAAGAAATTGTCCCGTTCTTGCTCCCTTTTTAGGATTTTTCTTTTTATTTTTCCTTTTCATATTTAAATTCTGAAAAGGAATAAAAGAATGTCTATATTACAATGGAGAGAATGAGTGTCAAGGGAAAGTGCATTAGTTCCTGTAAATGGAATGTTCTTATGCTCAATGCAAGGTCGCAAATTCCAGTCATCGATACTCAGGAGATGTTCCCTCCATGGAAAAGGGTGTCAAGTTGCAAAGGCTAATGAATGCATGGTTTTGAACTTGTAGAAAAATCATGGTCAGAGTGGCTTATACACGAGTCCAAATGAAGTTTGCTCAAGGACAAAATGGGTGCAAGTGGGAGCCTTTAGGGTATAAATCCAAAAAACCAACAAAGAAGAAGAAGAATGAGGCTTCAACGAAAAGTCATGGAAGGACTAAAGAGGAATCTTGAGCCTACTCAATACTTGATGCATGAGCAACATATGCTAGCAAGGTTCTAATTTGGAAGCCCATAGAAGGAAAGGCTCTACCACTATGTTATGGTTTTACAAAAGGATGAGTGGGAGAGGTTAAAAAATTGCACCATAGTGGGGTCAATCCTATGGCTAAATATCGCAATATGAGGTCAAGATGCATAGTCCAATGAAAAAGTGATATGTGTTAACCTATATGCTAGTTTAGAATACGATACCTGCCATGATAGGTCAACGATCGTGGAGTTGAAGCAACAAAAAAAATATCACTAAGTGATAAAAAGTTTCTGTCACCTTGAAAAATGCCTTTCCCAACACTTCAAGCAAAGGTCAAAAGTTCATAAAAATAAAATAATAAAGTTAAAAATGAACTTTAAGAAAGTGGGTTTCAAATTTTAACTATAAAATAGAGTTTTGAACTCACCCAATTTTATTTTCACCAGCAAAGTGTTGAGGAGAGAGTTTTTGGAGCGAATTTTGGCAAGCCAATATGACCAATTCCACCAACGAATCTAGAAAGCGTGAACTTCGGGTAATTCATGACCTTAAACTCTTCCATTTGATCGAAATTTTGAGTAATTTTTAAATTTAAAAATTGCTCTGCATGTACGTGGGTCTGGGCTTTTAAAGTCACATATAGAATTCCCTATATGCGAGTTACTAAAGGGAAAGTCACGTATGTACGTGATTGTCTCTTATAAAAGCCGCATATACACATAGTAAAGTTAAAAAACAATTTCTAATGGATGAAATCTCTCAATTTTTTAGAATGTCGATCATTTATAGGGAAAGAGAAAACAATGATGTGGAAAATGAGGTATTAGGTGATCAAGAATTGTTGGATGGATTGAAAAATTGTGGTTTTCTCAAGTTCTTCATGATGCCCAATATGATAGCTCAAACTCGATTATTGGAGACGTTGATTCATTACTAGGACTCGAAGCAAGAGAAATTAATCATAGATTCCATGCCTTTACAAATCGAAGTAGAAGATATCTACTTTATTACAATACTCTCCCGAAGGGGAGAAGCATTTGATCTGAAAGGTAAGGCCCATGATTAGGTGATCAAATTTTAGCTCAAAAATGAAAGTGACCAGAAAGTCTTGAAACTAGTGTCAATTCGAAGTGCTCATCGTTTTGAATCCAATGATGTTTATTTCACCTTAATCTGGCACCTTATGCTCAAGTTATCGTGTGCTGACCATTTGGCCCAACAACTAAAATTTTAGCAGGTTTGTTGACTAGGTAGTTCATTGGGTAATTGTATGGTGAGTCAGCAAGGTGATTGTGTGTACCTTGAGCCAACTAGGTGCTAACACTTGGCATATTTTGGTATGCTGATTTTGATGCATTTTTATTGGTTAGTGATGGTTTTATTTACACCCATGGAAGGTTTCCATGTGGACCAATCATGGGCTGCCATGTGGCACCCTGGGAATAGTAAAAAAATTTGGTATGGTCAGGCTAAGGTTTGAGAGGTTCGAACACCTGACCTCCTAGTTAACATCATAATGCTTTACCATTAGGCCTCATGGAGGGTCTAATTATACATATGGTGGAACCTTTATTTAAGTTTTCAATCGATGTTATTTGGGAGGAGGGGTTGGGCTACCAGCCCTAGCTCCCGTCCCAACATTATCATATGACCTTGGCCTTAAATGAAAAGCACAAACAATAGGGGGGGGGGGGGGTGGGGACTAGCCCCCGACCCTTGTCACTTTACCCTCCATGAGACCACAGGCTCAGGAGAAAGGTTCCAATGGAGAAGGTGCTCAGCGGAAGCTCCAGCCTCATGGGCATATGCCACCACACATGACCAGAGTTGAGCGACAAGTACTGATTGAATGACGCTACACAGGGGGGCCAACTCTAGGGTCCTATGACCACCCATGTGACTGATGTGCAAGAGTTAAGGGGCCCAGTGAGAAGGTCAAGCCATTGCCTCGACCCTCAACCCCATAGGGTGAATGTAACCATGACTTGGACAATTAAGGGGATAGGCTGGTGGCGACAGGATTTAAGGCCCAACTCGTGGCCTTATGTGGCCATATGACTTGAATTTTTGGTCTTAAGGGGTTATTGGCTAATTTAAAGTTCCAATAAATTACACCAGCGAAAGGCATATTTGTTGCTCTGTTAGCGAAAAACATGGTGATTTGTAGGAAAGTTAAGTTGTTGGTTTGATCTGTAGGATAGTTAATAGTAAACCTCATGGAGAGTTTGGGAAGCCATATCTTTTGGAGTTTTCAGTGTTTTGGAGCTCAAGAACAATCAATTTAGGGGTTTTTGGATACTGTAAATGCAATGGTGACCTCTAATTTCTGATTTGAGCACATCTAAGGAGCATTTTTTTAGGTTGAATACTAAGGGTGTATTGATCAATCAGGTTTTTGAAGTCGTTCTGGAAGGTGTTTGAGCATGGAGAAGCCCTTGTAGGGGTTTTCTCAGCTTCAGAAGTCTACTACAACAATTGTTACTTGTAGGGTTCAACTCAGGTTTAGTTTTCTCATTATGTCATGTTGAGAGAAGTTTTGTTTATGCTCTTCAATGTGGAATTGAAGTGATCATATGATCATATAATCTCATTTTAGTTGGAGTATAGGATCTTTATAGGAGATGCCTTTTATTGCTGCTTTATGTGAGAGTTCTTTGCAGGAGAACATTACCTTGTAGGGGTAATAGCCACATGTTTTCATAAGCAAAATTTTATGTACTCCCTTTTCTACTGAATATATGGAGAGGTCTATCTATGTTGGTAGACCCGGAGAGGTAGCCCAAGAGGGGTGAAGTTTGTCACCAAATATTTTGTTATTCTCTTCATGATGTCTATTTCAGTTATGTGATATTATGTTGCTTATGTTAAGTTTACATGTGAAGACTAACTCATGACTTGAAGGGAAATTTTGGTAAAACCTGTTTTGTGTCAAGACCCATTTTTCCTTGCAAAGCATTGGAGCTGTCCTTGTTTATTTTTTGGAGATGAGTAAATTGATTACCTCCTCCTTTTTTAGAACAGATTGGTATCAGAGCCTCATCTAACCAAGTTTCAAGAATGGGAAAGAAGGGTCTCCAAGATCTAGTGGAGTTTAATTTGGCTCTTCATATGGAAAACATTGAGTTGAGAAGGATTCTAGAGATGACTGGAGAAGAGAAGAGACATATGTACCTTTAGTTGCAGCACGTGCTTGAGGAACAAGTTGCTAAAAGTTTCACTCTTGTGAAAACAAAAGAAACCTCCAAAATGAAACCAATATGTGGTCATGGTTCAAATAGTGGTTATGGATCATATGAGGAAGATGATGCATGTGCATTTTGCAAGCATCTTCAAGATTCTCACCATATTCTAGTTGATAAGAGTGGGTGGCTAGAGTCAACTCTAATGCCATCGTCATCATCAAAAGTTGAAAATATGAATGGAAAGTTTAAGGAGGTAATAAGAATTTCAAGCACAATTCCTTCTGTTTATATGCATAACACCTCTTTTGCAACATTTGAGAAACACACCAAAGGCATTGGTATGAAACTTCTTTCCAAGAAGGGTTATGAAGGAAGAGGCCTCGACATAAATGACCAAGGTATCAACAATCCAATCATGGTTGAGGAGAGACCAAAGTATCAGGGATTGGGATATGCTCAAAGGTAGTTTGTAGAATGCTCTAAACGGTTTGAGGCACATCAATCATCCGAGGATGATATGTCACCACCACCTTGTGACAATGTTAATTTGTCTCTTAAGCGAGAAGAATGATTGAAGGGGCCGATTATCAATAGACTTTTCTTAGGAAGGAGAGAGGAAAAAAATGGCAAATAGGGTTTTGTTGCTTCTGAGATCACAGAATTTGGATGCCGCATCCATCTTTCAAGACTCTACATTCGTATTTTGGCCAGGGTTTGAGTTTTGTTGGCTCGATGAAAGAGTCAACACTTTCGATCTAGTGCTGGAATAAGTTGGTAGTGTTTTCCAGGATGGGAGGGTATTCGCCAGGAAAGTGGCCCTAGAGAATGGGGCGGTCACGACAGAGAGTGACAATGGAAATGGTGCTGCGGTTAAGCTGCATACGCCCTCTTCACAGGATCCCCATATGATTGTGGAGGCCCCTCATTGGGCTGCGCATAAGAATGTCCATGAACACGCTCCAAGCTTACAAACCCATTTTAAGACCGACGTAGTGGAGGAAAAGATCTGTGATAGGTCCGAGGTGGCCGAAGTAGTGGTGTATTTGCTAATGGCCCTTATGGGTACCTTTATGATATTTCGCTTAGGGGTGGTAGTTGAGGAACCTCACCCCCAGCGCTGGAAGGGACCTACACGATCCTGTTTCCACGAATTTGTCGAGCATAAGGGATTTTGCAGGGGTAATGGCTTGGGCGTCATGCCTGTCTGCGGCGTCTCCCCCTGCAAGGCAACCATCAGAATCCCATTATTCCTGGGACGTTTAGATTGCTGCGGGACGGTGACCAAGGGTAACGTGCTGCCCTTGAGATCTAAGCTGGTGGAAGCCTTTGTTTGCTATACAGTACAGAATGCCGGCCATTGGGGCTCAGTTGCTAGGGCATCTGGAGACTTTGGCACTGAAGTAGGCCATATTGATATTTTCCCTCGGAGCCATGTGAATAGCAAAGAGGATACTGCAGAATCCACAATGAGGAAAGCAACACCGCTAGTAGAATTTCACACAACAGAGCAACATGAACAACTTTGCCGGGACCAGAACTTGCTCCCTCAGATAGAAACAGATCCGAAAATGCTGGTAAGCCCCCTTCCTTTCCAACTTTTTCTAAAAACCCCATCTGGGCAGACATAACTGGTCTAGATACAGATAAACGAATTAGTAACGCATTTATCAACACACTGGTTATCCAACAGGATCACAGGTGTTAATCTTTAGAGGCAGAGTTTTTCAAGACAACAAAACCCTTAGGGAATACAAAATACTACTTGAGACTACCATCACTCTCAACCCGCGGTTGAGGGGAGGCATGGTAGAACACCACAAATAAATTCCCACAGGAAAGGGCAAAGGTTGTAGCTCAACAAAAACACCAGAAACACATCAAAAGCAAAAAAATGCGGGGGTATCCTTCAAAGATATTCTTGAAGGAAACAAGCCAGCCACTAACTCTACAAAACAAGCCGGCACAACAACTGCACCTTACCTAGTGGAGCAATTGAGCTACATCCCAGAGATAAACATGGATATACCAGAAACAAATGAGAACCGTCCTTCATTCGAAAAACAAGCAGCAATCTGCAGATTCAACTATTTCTGGCCCAAGCCTTACGACCTTTTCCTTTGGATTTTTAGGAATTGGACCAATACATGTGACATTTAGCTCTGTTCCAAAGGCTTCTTCATTGTAAAATTTCGTACAATAGAGGAAAGGGACATCATTATGAACATTGGACCATGATTCATGGGATCCACTAGTCTCTTCATGACACCATGGTTCCCAGATTTTGACCCAAATACAATGGTTGTATCTCGGATGCCGGTCTGGGTTCGTCTACACAACCTTCCTATTCACTTTTGGAGCCCACAAGTTTTGTCTACTATAGGAAACACCATTGGAAGATTCATTAAAATGGATTTAGAAAGGACAGAGGAAAGAATATATATTTTTGCTCGTATATGTGTGGAAGTCAACCTCAGCAAAGGGATGCCAGATCAAATACAACTCAAGTATAAATAGGGATGTTGGACACAAATATTAGACTATGAAAACACTGCATTCAGATGCAGAATTTGTCGCCAAACAGGGCATCTTCAAGACGCATGCTCAGAAACCAAAAAAGGTACGCGTAGGAAGAAGAAAGTAGTAAAACAGGCCAAAGGATGGCAATTCTCTCCACTAGAACCAAAAGACGACCCTGTTGAGGAAGAAACAGAAAAGGAACACCACACTCCCCAAGAGAATAATCAGATGCACAAGCAGCCAGCATTTGTGGTATTTGAGCCACATGATCAGATGGACTCTTTTCCAGAGAAGATATCAGATACAATGGATACTAGTGGAGCCAAAAGACTCCATTCTTCAGATCACTCCAATTCAGACAAGGATTGCCCTCGCCTAGAGGAGGACACCTCACTAGTTCTATTTTCATCCTTGCCGACTCAAGGGGAGTGGCGTAAGGTTGAGAAGAAAAAGGAGAGAAAATCATAATTCTCTCCCCAATTGTACATTATCTTTCCGGTTTTTTCTTTCTGGTTTTTTCTTTGAACAACAGTCTTGCCCTGCTTATGGATATGCGCTATTGCATCTACAAAATGTAATTTTGTTATCTCTAATAAAATTATGAATTTTCATAGGGGAAAAAAAGAATGATTGAAGGGGCCATGTATGTCATCTTCCACTCCACTCCATCAAAGCTGCAGCCCTAGACATATGTATAATATTCATGGGTGTTTTCCAATGCATGGTAATTTTGACTACTTGTGGAATAATTACCCTTGTACATTCTGTGGTGAATTTGAACATTTTGTGGTTTTCTATGAGCAACGCATGATAATGGTTAAAGAATGGATCAGATTTTAAGCATCAAGCATAATGAATCTCCTTTGCATGAGAGGACTTCTTTGTCAGCAAGCAAGAGAAAATTCTTTTGTACCTATTGCAAGATGCATGGGCATGGCAATGAACGATGTTGGAAATTACATCCAAAGCTTTGTTCAAAGAAAGGAAAGGAGATTGTGCAATATAATGCAAGGGAAACAAGAGGTGGCAAAGAGGACTCGCAGTAGTCCTAATCAACCTTCAAGGAAAAGATGCAAAAAGAGAACCCATAAGCCTAGGAGAGGCAGAGTTTGGGTAGAATTATTTGCAAAGTTTCTTTGTAAATTTGTAATAACTTGTTGTTGTTTCCCTGTTTGGGTACTTTTGTTAAGTGAACAATAATTGTCACTATGGGAAACAGGTGTGAGTTTTCATTGATGTTATGTATTGGCTTGCTTATAAGTCTACATGTTCAAGGACTTTTGGAATGTACAAGTTGTTGTCTAAGTTGTCTACAAGTTTGTCATGTACTCACTGAAGCAAGTAATCAAGATAAAAATTGTTGTGAATAGAATCTTTGTTTTAAGATTGTACAAGATGACTATGTTTTTGTAGGCAAATCCAATTATGTCATTGAAATTTTGTAGCAGTGTACTTTTAATGTACAAGCTCAGTTTGGGGAAAGTAAAGCGAGTTTATGTTGCTTATGATTTCCAATATGGAGTCACGTTTGTCTTCAATAGTTTAACTTCAAGATGAAGTTGTTTTTGAGCCATGTAAAGATGAGATTAAAGAGAATGTTCAGATTCCATTCATCAGTATTTTGATTCTGCACTGACGATAAGAATATTGGCTCAATTCTTAACAGGACAATAGGTCTTCACGGATAAGATAGGTGAAGTTCCTTGATTGGGGCTTGAAGGGCACCAATTGAAAAGTAGCATTTTGGATTGATTTTTTGGGTGATTTTTAGTTTCAGCCTCATTATATTTACTAGAGAAGTAAATTTTTGGAGTGCAAAAGTTCCTAGTGGTTAGGTGTGATAAGATGGACAAATTTTAGCTCAAAAATGAAAGTGTCCAGAAAGTCTTGAAACTAGTGTCAAGTTGAAGATCTTGTCATTTTGAATCCAACGATATTTATTTCACCTCAATCTGACACCATATGCTCAAGTTATCACATGCTGATACTTTGGCCCAACAACTAAATTTTTAGCAAGTTTGTTGACTAGGCAATTGACTAGGTGACCATACAGTGAGTCAGTAGGGTGACTATGTGTACCCTAAACCAACCAGGTGTTGACACTTGGCATGTTCTAGTTCACTGGTTTTGGTGCATTCTTATTGGTTAGGGATGGTTTGATTTGGACTAATGGCAGGGTGCCATGTGGCCTAATAATGGGCTGCCACGTGGCACCCTGGGGACTATAAAACGTTTTGGTATGGTCAGACCGAGGTTCGAGATGTTTGAACCCTCGACCTCTCGATTAAAATCGCAATAATACCGTTATGCCTAATGGTGGGTCTTATTATACATAGGGCAGAACCCCTATTTCAGTTTTCAATCAACGCTATTTTGGAGGAGGGGTCGAGTTGGCAGCCTTGGCCCCTGATCACAACATTATCATATGACCTCGACGTTAAATGGAAAAAGCCAACAACGGGGGGGGTGCGCTTGGGGACTAGCCCTGACCCTTGGTCACTTGACCCTCCATGAGACGAAAAGCTCTGGAGAAAGGCACCAAGCAGAAGCTCCAGCCCCATGGGAATATGCCACCACACAAGACCAGAGCTGGGCAGAAGGTGCTAATCAAAGGGTGCTATAGAGGCCAACCCGAGGGTCCAATGACCACCCATATGACCGACACACAAGATTTAAGGGGCCCAATGAGAAAGACGGGACGTTGGCTCGACCCTCGGCCCCATGGGGTGAATGTGACCATGACCCCAACAATTAAGGGGCTAGGCTAGTGGGGGTAGGTGTTATGGCCCAAACTGCAACCTTATGACCTGAATTTTCAGCCTTAAGGGGTTATTGGCTAATTTAAAGTTCCAACAAATTGCATCACTAGAGGGTGGATTTGTCACTATGTTAGAGAAAAATAGGGAAGATTTATAGGATAGTTAGACTATTGGTATGATTTGTAGGACAGTTAATAGTAAAAACTCATGGAGAGTTTGGGGAGCCATATCTTTTGGATTTTTCCGTGTTTTGGAGCTCAACGAGAGCCCACTTAGGGGTTTTTTGGATATTCTAGATCCAATGATGACCTCTAATTATTGATTTTAGCTCATTTAAGCAACCTTTTTGTAGGTTGAAGACAAAGGGTTTATGGATCAATCAGGTTTTTGAAGTAGTTCTTGAAGGTGTTTAAGCATAGAGAACACCTTGTAGGGGTTTTCTCACCTTCAGAAGTCTACTGCAAGAGTTGTTACTGCAGGGTCCATCTCAGGTTTACTTTTCTCATTATGTCATGTTGAGGGCATTTTTGTTTATTCTCTTCAATGTGGAATTGACATTAGGGGAATTTTGAGGTCTAAATGGGCCAGAGCCTCCTAAGGAAATTAATAAATAATAGTGGAAATAATAAAATAAGACTAGATTACATCATCAAATTTTCATGGGAAAAAAGAAAAAACTAATTTTCAACTCGTATTTTCAACTTATTGCCCTATGAGTTTACTCAAATTTCGAGCGACAACACTCATTGGATGCAAATTTTGATTCCTCATCCAAGGAGTACCCATGTTGCATACTTTCAATGGAGCTTGCTACATGAAAAAATAAGAAATACATGAAAAATGTGATTTCAATCACATTTTTTCAAGTATTTCTCTTTTTTTGTGTAGTTGGATCCATCGGAAATATGCAACATGGATACTCTTGGATGATGAATTAAATTTTTCATCCAACAAGTACTCTCGCTTGAAATTTGAGCAAAACCTTAGGGAAATAAGTTGAAAATAGAGTTGAAAAAGTAGTTTTATTATTTTTTAATATTTTTACTTTTTTACTCCAAAAATGGTGAATCATCCCCCATGGTTGACATCATCATCTTGAATCCTATTGGTTCTTATAAACTTTATTTTGGTTGTACATTTTTTTGAGCAGGCCCATTTTAGACCTCAAAATTGGAGTATATGATCTTTGTAGGAGATGCCTTGTATTTTTGCTTTATGTGAGAGTTCATTGTAGGAGAAAATTACCTTTTAGGGGATAACATCCACATGTTTTCATAAACAAACTTTTATGTACTCCCTTTTCTACTAAATATATGGAGCGGTCTAGCTATGTTGGTAGACCCAAAGATGCAGTCCAGGAGGGGTGAACTCCGTCATCAAATATTTTTTTACGCTCTTCATGATTCCTATTTGAGTTATGTGATATTATGTTGCTTATGTTAAATTTATATGTGAAGACTAACTCATGACTTGAATAGAACTTTTGGTAAAACTTGTTTTGTGTTAAGAACCATTTTTCCTTGCAAAGCATTGGAACAATCCTTACTTATTTTTTGGAGAAGAGGGAATTGACTACTTCCATTTTTCATATCAGCCAATGTGGGCCTTAATATTGATGATTATTTTGATGTATATTGTGCACCAAGCGCTAACAAAGTTGGTTCACAAGTGGAAATTTGAATAAAACCTTAGGGAGATAAGTTGAAAATAGAGTTGAAAAAGTAGTTTTATTATTTTATTGTTTTTTAATCTTTTTACTTTTTACTCCAAAAATGGTGAATCATCACCCATGGTTTACATCATCATCTTGAATCCTATTGGTTCTTATAAAGTTTATTTTGGATGTACATTTTTCTTAGGAGGCCCATTTTAGACCTCAAAATTTGAGTATAGGATCTTTGTAGGAGATGCCTTGTATTGTTGCCTTATGTGAGAGTTCATTGTAGGAGAACATTACCTTTTAGGGGATAATAGCCACATGTTTTCATCAGCAAACTTTTATGTACTCCCTTTTCTATTGAATATATGGAGCTATCTAGCTATGTTGGCAGACCTAGAGATGTAGCCCAGGAGGGGTGAACTCCGTCATCAAATATTTTTTTATGCTCTTCATTATTCTTATTTGAGTTATGTGACATTATGTTGCTTATGTTAAGTTTATATGTGAAGACTAACTCATGACTTGAAGAGAACTTCTGGTAAAAATTGTTTTGTGTCAAGTCCCATTTTTCCCTGTAGAGCGTTGGAACGGTCCTTGCTTGCTTTTTGGAGAAGAGGAAATTGACTACCTCCTCCATTTTTCAGATCAGCCAATGTGGGCCTTAATATTGATGATTATATTGTTGTATACTGTGCACTAAGCACTAACAAAGTTGGTTTACAAGTCTCAATAAAACAAATTACGAGCCTTCCTATCAAGATAAGCCTTTTCACCATTGGCAGGATATCAGGTTCATCTTCGTTGCATTAGGCCTCATGACCAGCTATGTTCTTAACAGTAGAATTCTAAGAACACTAGTATATTACTGGTGCACAAAGCACCTAGCCAACATGAAGAAGAAACTGACATTAGTGAGATAGGGGAAGACAAAATACTTTGGCTGTGGAACCATCCTCTACTCATTTTTCTTTGAGCGGATTCCTGCACTACGACCCATAGTAGCATATGCCATCAACAGTCCTAGAGATCCAAGGATGTCCAGATGGGAAGACCTAATCAAGAGACTTGGCAAAGATGAAGTCACCCAGGAAGCCTTTGAAAACAAGTTCTTTCGATGGTGGGATCAACAAGTCATGGCCATAGAGGATTACCTGTATGCATGACTAGACTTCTGAGGGGACCCGAAGTTACCACTTCTTGAAGAAGTTGCATGGGGAAATATTGGTAAGTTTTTTTATTTTTATTTTTTAACATATTTGATTTTTTTGGATTTTTGAATATAATCTCAAGAAATTTAAAGTATTTTTTTTTTTGTGAAACAAAAATCCTTACAAGAATAAATGATCATGATACAGATGTGGGACCAGTGAGACCTGAGGCTCTACTGAGGCATAGGCATCGTGACGTAGATGCGGAGAGAGCAACAACTGAGTTTGAGAGGGTCCTCCATATGTACAAAGGCTATAAAAATATGAGTAGTTGGAATACCACGAGAGTGGGTGTGACTCTTCCAACAAGTGGAAAATGCCATCACCTTCCACTGGGATGCTCATCCAGGGCAGGGCCCACAAACTTAGTTTTTAGATAACTGATCTTTTTTTGATATGGACATGATTAGGCTTGAGCCCTAATTTTGAAGGACATTTGTCCACATTTTGTAATATTTTGAGACACTTATCTATCTATATATAGATATTTCGTGATGACTTGATCATATATACATATGATTATTTGATGTTTTGATTTATTGTGATGAATGATTGATATGCCAATCCAATGCTCAGTTAGCTATAGAATCAATAAATGCATTATCTGATTGTGGAATGTGAATGAAAGTAATAAAATTAAATGATCTTTGTAATAATCTCACTCTCAGAAATTAATGATGTAATAAAGGATCCCTTTAATGATAAACATTATTTAATTGAGACACAACCAATTGTGAGTCCAAATAAACCATTAATGGTTCAATACCATTATATTGCTTCAGAAAGTAAATTAATAATGACATTGTGCTCAACCATATTATAAGAAGTAGGATCAATGCACATGCCTCTTTTGACCAACAATTAACCATATGGATAATGTATTATCCAAGCGGTGTAAGCTAAATTTTGATTGCGTCTACTAGCACCATCTGTGAATATTAAGTACATCGAATCACCCATCGAAACCTGCCAAAACATATCGAAAACACCATCATCACCATGAAACCTATAGACAAAAACTAAAATTATGCATAATATTTACAAAAGAAAAGCAAAGGCTAGGTAAGATCCTAGGCATAATACTTCTTGAGATAGAGCCCATTTATGGGATTCGACAACAAATTCCCTTCAAAATCAATCAATTCATCAAGACCTTTCTTCGAGACCCTTTTAACAATGAAAGGATCGTACCACATAGGTTTGAATTTTCCTACCCCTAAGATGTCTTTCTCTTGGTCATAAACCAAGACAGGTCGCCTTCAGAGAAAACCCTAGGTCATATAGACTTATCATATTGAGCTTTGACTCTTTTCTTATTGGCCTTGTAAATTGTGGCAGTATCCTGACGCTGCTCATCAATATGTTCCAAATGAACAAGGCAATCTTCACGACTTGAGGTGTCTGGAAGAAGCGGGACTGCCAACATAAGAGATGGAATCTCACATTCTATAGGAAATATTGATTCCAAACCATAAACCAATTGAAAAGGGGTGAATCCCATAACAATCTTAACAGACATTCGATATGTCCATAATGAAGGATAAATAATGATGTTCTAGTTGGACTTAGCTTGATTAATCATACTTTGCATGATAGTCTTAAGGGATTTATTAACTAATTCAACTTGTCCATTAGCTTGATGATAGTAAGGAGATGAATTCTCCTGCCGAAACCCTAGTTTCGAAGCCAACTCATACATCATTTTATTCTGAAAGTGGCTGCCATGATTAGGGACAATCTACTTAGGGATACCAAAACATGAAATGAGTTGATTAAAAAGGGAAATAGTTTTTGTCTCACCATCATTATTAAAAGTGGCATAATGTTGACCCACTTCGTAAAGTAGCCTATTTCTATGATAATGTACTTATGTCCCTTAGCTGAAACCGAGATACAAATAGTAAAATAAATTCCCCACTTAATAAAAGGACCGACACCGATGATAGGAAAAAGAAAAGTTGGATGAGTGAGCATTTTTCGATTATAAATTTGAAAAGGATGGTATTTTTTGACTACCTCAATATAATCTTTGAAAACCGAAGGCCAAAAATACCCTGCACGTAAGATTTTATGAGTTGTAGCAAGCCCAAACAAATGACCTCCAAAATCCCCACTGTGGTAGTCATTCAAAACTAACTCAACTTCTTCTAAGGCCAAACATCATCTAAGAATTGAATCAACCCCGCAATGATATAAATTATCACCAATGATCAGATAATTCTTATCTAGGTGATGTAATTTTCGCCGTTCGTCCTTAGAAAAATATTGAGGGAACTTCAAAATCTGGAGATATACAATGGTGTATCCATACCAAGGATCTTGTGAGGATATGAGAAAAATATGTTCATCTGGAAATGATTATTCATAAGTATCATCTCCTTCGCAAGGCAATTCTGAAATTAATTCTACAAAAACTAGAGATTTCTTTGATTTAGATGACATAAACTCTAGATGAAATTCTTTCCAAATAAAAATCCATTTATTGTATTTTCCCCCAATCATTCCCCTACTGAGGACAAATTGAAATGGATTGACATAAGCTAATACAAAGGTTTTTCTCAGCGAAATGTAATGATGAGGTCATTAAACGATATGAATTGTTGCTAAAGCCAATTTCTCAATATGAGAATATTGGAGTTTAGGACCAACTAATCCATGACTTAGATAATAAATCACATGCTCCCTAAGGGTATCATCTTCTTGAACTATAACCATACTGATAGTTGATTCTACTGTTGCGAGGTACAAAAGGAAATCTTTGCTATAATCAAGTGGACTGAAAAGAGCAGCATAAGCCAATGCCTTTTTCAAAGCATTCAATGAACATTGAGAAATTTCGTTCCAAAAAAATGGAACTCCTTTCTTATGTAAACACATAAATCCTTTCGTAATCTCAGCATAGTTCACAATAAATCTCCTTAAAAAAATAGCTTTTCCTTGGAAACATTGAAGTTGGCGAATATTTGACGGGGGAGGAAACTGAAGTATTGCCTCAACCTTGAAAGGATCAACATGTATCTATTTGTTAGAAATGATGAATCCAAGCAATTGAAAAGATGTAACCGTGAAAATGCACTTAATAGGGTTCAACCAGATTTTATAATAACGAGATATCTCAAAAATTAGATGAAGATTGTTTGGATGTTCCATTCTCTTACGAGAGCGAGCAACTAAATCATCCAAATAAGCTTCAATTGTATGCTTAATGTCAAGGAAAGCGTATGACATAACCCACTGAAAGGTAACCCTGACATTTTTAAGGCCAAAAGGAAATTTTCTATATGCAAACATACCCTGGGGGAAAATAAATGTCGTCTTATGTTGATCTTCAGGATGAATTGTTATTTGATTTTATCCAAAAAATCCATCCATGAAATAAAATATTTGATTCCCATCACACTCTTCAATAATTTGATCTTTAAACTAAGGGGAAATTTTCTTTTGGAAAGTCTTTATTTAAATCCATGAAATCAATGCATACACGGATTGTTCCTTTATTTTTGTCCACAGGGACTAGATTTGAAACCCATTCAGTTAAAGGAACAAGGTAGATGAAACCTACCTTAAGAAGCTTCTCTAATTCTACCTTGAGAGTCACATCTTTCCTATGGTTGATCGGTCGAACCTCTTGACGCATAGGCTTTGCGTTTTCGTAAGTCTTGATCTCATGCTAAACTATACTAGGATAAATCCAAGGAATTTCCTCATAAGACCAAGTGAATACATCTCTAGATGCCTTAAAGATATCGATGTAAATTTTGATTTCTTCATAGGAACACTCGGCTCTGATGAAGATATACTCGATAACATTGGGATTCTTCAAAATGTTCACTGGAATAGTTTCCAAAATATTAGTCGTGTTATCTTCGGAAAATATATGTGTCAGAGCCAAAGGGTTTAAAATTTTATGAACACTTCCATGAGAAAGAGGACTAAACAAACTTGATTCAACTTTATGCAAGTCGAGAAAATAAAACTGATGATGCAATCATCCCACGGTCTCTCTACACTAGTTATTGCCTCTAGAATTTCCTCCTCATATGGTAAATTGATGTGAAGGAAATAGATGGCCAAAGTGGAAGCAATTGTCCAGACTAAAACCACATCATCATCCACATCCTTTGTTGGAACATGGATGGGATAAAAATATGCAGAATTAACAATAGATTGATATTCAATTTCTGTTGCAGATATAGGATAAGCTATTCCACCCACTTTCCCTTCTTCCAATGTGGCTGTTGGAGGGGGCAAGTTCCAAGGATTTGAAAAATAATGAGTTATAAAAGAACATTTTTGAGGGACCATCTTGGAGGATGAAATGGAATTAACATGAGCAACAAGAAGTGGAAGATCAAAATTACCCATCAATAAATAATACATTCCAACCCCTAAATTCTCAATAAGCTACTTGGTATTCTTTACAAAGGGGACAATGGATTCAATAGATGAATTAAATTCATTGGGGGAATAGGCTAACTGATCAATCGTAACAATTATCCCTTAATGAGGAAAACATAGGAGGTAGAATAAAGATTAGACTATGACATCCATCACATAAACCTAGTTCCAACCCAAAAAAATATTATAATCAAGATTAGCATCGACTATCTCTACTTCCATGTTAACAAACTATCCCCCCTACAAAAATAGGGAAGGCAGATAGAATCCCATGAGGCCTTTGAGAATGACCATCGAATGTGGTTAAGAGAGTAAGAGAGGGAACAAATTTAGGGGACCCAATATCTTTCCAACATGACATAGACATGACACATGTGGAAGCCCCTTCATCAAATACGATTTGAAAGATGGTCTTCTTATGATACACATATTTAATCTTAAAATCCATTTGATGAGGAACTCTCGTTTTAACATTTGACATATCAAATGTAATTACTAGAGATATTTTTGGGTTAACTGCTCCGATCGTAGTGAGAAATAACTCCTTTACGCAAGACATCACTGGAGTACTCCTAATGTCGACATAGCACAAGGGATTTGAGCTAAATCTTCAACAATGGAATAGTTTTGAGCAGCCCTAGCATTTTGATTATAAGTCGATCGTTTTGAGGAGCCTTTCGACATTTGAGGTATAGGTTCAACTTCAGGCCTGTCTATGTGAAGAGGTTCTTGAGTATTGAAAGCAGTTTTAGCCTTAGACGGTTCTGGCTCTCCATAATCATAAGCTCTAATTTAAATATCAATATGATACTTAACCATCTACACATTCGATGCAAATTGCCCTCCCTGGTTTCCGCCACTAGGGGCTCTAGTATTAGCATATGTGTTAGCAAGTAATTGCTTCCCTTGGGGAAAAGGGTTAGTAAGAACGTCCTGGGAACTAGAAGAACCTTGCTGGGCTAACAAGCACTGAGCATCTTGAATATTAGGAAAAATATGAGTAAGATGATCCCCATTACATAACTTACATGGGGATTTAAACTTCTTTTTAAGCTCCTTCTTTCCCTCACTATTTTCTTCACTAGGTTTATTCACAATCCCCTTCCCTCCCTTATATTTCTTCTTCCCATGCCCTTTCCTCTTCCCATATGATTATTAATTTCCTTTGGGATTTGAGGACTAAACTACATTAACCACTAAAGGTTGAGAAGGAGGAGACATTGATGGCATAGTCTGTGTCGTAGAAGCAGATTTTAATGAAAACTATTGTAATTGATTTAACAAGCTAGTCTTAACACTATCGATCGATCCTACAACTTTGTCGAAATGGGGGTTTGGTTTCAGTTTTGCGAGATCAATTTTTTGTCTAGGAGCATCAGGAAAAATCTTATAGAGGACTCTGGACTTGGAATAAATGCGTTGTAATTTTTGGGCTCTAAAGATAGCCTATTATTCAATGAACACTCCTGAAATTGAAACATCCTTAGATATCTTTGGTTGTAGTGATTTCAAAAATCATTCTAGAAGAAATTCATCATTGATATAACCCTTGATTAATCTCTTCCTTTTGCTCCACCCTTGAATGTGTTCAGAAATATGGGTGGCCTTGTCCTTCTCAAAATTGGCCAAAAGTTGAGTTTTGTCATCATAACTGACAAACAACTGAAAATGGTTGAGAAAAATTGTATCTGAATCACCAAACATAGGAAACAACCCCCTGTTTAACTGGATATACCATTTCCCCACATTTATAGTTAAGCTATGTCAAAAGAGTCTCAACCTAATTGAATCATCAATCAAGGAGTTTGATGAGTACCATAAGTGGAAAGTGGTTACATGGTCTGTTGGATCTCACTAGAATTCCCTTCAAATTTAGAATATCAAACGGAAGTTTAATAGGAACCAGAGGCCAAGTAGGGCTATACTAGATTGCATCATTAACCAATTTCAAAATATCTAGCAAATTAAGAGTTGCTAGAAATGGTAAGCGCATAGGGACTACAAAATTCCAAGCTCTAAGAGTGGAATTCCAAACATTGAAAAAACGTATCCTAGATTTTGAGAGGCACCGGGCTGCCGAGGATCACTGGTAGAAGAAACTAAAATATAAGGAAAACCTTTTAGTCTAGGGGTATATGGAGGGTATCCACTCCCTATTGCAGGATTACTACTCATAGGAAAACTTCCTTCCCGTGGAATATTATATGAAGGGGAGATCCCCTGGTAAGGATTTCAAGTACTAGCCAAATGAGGAAAAACATGTTTAGTACCAACAGTAGGGAAGGGCATACTCCCCTACTGACCAATTAAATGAGAGAGATTCCTAGACCCAAAATCACTAACAGAAGGATATACCAAGCCTTGGCTCCCTTGAAAAGGATTAATGTTTTGAGAATGGCCAGAGAAAGGAATTGATCCTACATTCAACGATGAATTGGAAGGAGGAACATGTACACCTCAAAATGAAAAAGCTTGTAAATATGTTGAACCACTAGCCATCAAATTCATAGATACAGGAGTAATAGAAGGTAAGGTTGATTGGACTGAGGTAATCCCACTAGATGGCATTCCAAAAGGATAAGCACAAGTGAAAGGAGTCGTAGGTTCGGTTCCCCCACCCGAACCCATGATGGAGGTAGAGCCAACAACTACCATACTAAGTGTAATATTAGAGATAGAAATAATACCTCCTCCCATAGCTGAAGAAGGAGTATGTACACCATCTATATTAGAATCCATACTTGTGCCACTAACATTGGTCATTAAGAAGAAAGAAGAAGAGTGAATAGGGCTATTCGTCCTATCAGTTGAAGTACCCATATATGATAGAAATTAACTAATATTATAAGGAAGAGGTTTCATAGGAGTCATAGGGGAGTCAAAAACATCTTCAATTTCTGCTTCATCTTCTGATTGGAAGAGTAATCTAGCGATAAGTGGAGCGTTGCTGCCCAGATTATGAACTAGAATAAGTTCACCATCTGAAATAAGAGCCTTAGAGAAGGATCTGTCTACAATGCGTTAGTTGGCACTGGTTCAAAAGAACCAACAAAATTACTCCCATGCCTTCTAGGTGAAGGCTCGACACTTGCAGGTGAAAGCCCATGAAGCCTTCTAGACTAAAGAACTAGTCGATCAACCACCCTTATATATAAATAAAAATTAAAGAATAAAATCACCTATGGCAAGCCAGGAGCACACAACACTCTCTAAAAAATTCCTAAAGATACAACCAAGCAAACAACTTCCAAGTATTTCCGGTTCGAGTGATTAGGACCATGTAGAAAATGTTGTAGATTCACAAGATCATGCAATGTACTAATGCATGGGACAAGAATCTACTTCTACTTTCAACTAGTGGAAGCCAATAGATCGATGAAAATAATATGGACAAGAAGAAGATAAATCAATGGCACATAACACAAGATGTATCTGGGGAAAACCACTGCTCAAAACCCCACTATATGTATTGCATTTATCATAAATATGAGTGAAGATACAAAGCTTGTTCTCACTAGAAAAATTCCGCACAAGTATGCTCAACTCTCACAGCTCATAAGCAAGCTCTTAGCCAACACTTAGCCGATTTTGTTTCCCTCCAAGCCCCTATTTCATTGCGCAATTCCTATGGATGAATAGCCCATATTACTGGGAATCCACTGCTTCCAAAACTGCGCAATATAATCTAGGTTTACTTCTTGATTGCATGCATGATCTACGCAACTCAGTAAATCATACAACTGATAGTACACTATCCCTGCACTCTAGTCTCAACTGGGTCTTTCTCAAAATCGACATGCATGAGTTTCTGATAAGGGAATATTTAGTTAACTAGAGTGACACTTGTTGATGCACTAGTGCACCAACTGACTATTAACTCTGTATTAGTTCCACAAATAGTTTGGAACTAATTTCACTGAACATAACTTAGTAAACTGATTTATCTTATTACAACTCACAATTAAACTCATCCTGGACCCCTAAAACTTAGGGAGAACATATACATGAATTTAGAAAGACTTCCAACTCTAAATTCCTATGCTAATTAAGTTAATTAAACTTAATTAACTATTTACAAGTTGCTATGAGAATATAATTCAATTTTAATTCACAGTTAAAATTCAAGGAAAAATTTAAAATAGAATTTATTATTGCCATTTCTCAATAGACCGGACATAAAAATAGAAGAAAGTGAAGATAAGGACCTCCCGAAGGTAGTTTGGGATGATAAGGGCCCAAGCCTACTAGAAAATGTATCAGAATCAGTTATGCTTACCTCCAAACAATAGCCTTTACCGATTCAAGTACCCAAGCTTCACAAGGGCACCCTCCAGAAGTAATATGAAAGTGATACATTGTCATCCTTAGGTACCACGGGCATTCCCCCCCCCGCAATCACCTGTGTGGTACTTAGGAAATGAAAATAAGGTCACTAGCTTGTGATCAGAAGCCGAGCAGAATAGTCGTTGGTGGGTTATCCGACAAGTAGGAGAGGGGGTATCTCTCTTTCCTTATCTTCACATGTCCTTGGGATTGACTCCTGTGTTAGAGGATATCTCCCGGACAACTTAATGACACTAAATTTCCACTCATTAATAAACTTCTATACTTTCAATTTAAGTGGCCTTGGAGAGTTTACTCTCCACACACCTATTCCAAGGCCCTAAATGCTCTAGACTAGTTCATGTTGTTATGATAAAAATAAAAAGTCTAGTTCATTTTAATTTTAAGCCCTCATTTTAGTTGGTTGTTTAATAAAAGGAAATCGGAAGTGAAATTGATGATGTTTTAACACAAAATGAATCAATAGAAAACCTAGGCTACTTGAGAATGCAACACTTCTGTTTCTTCAATGAAGGAGTTCTACAAGGGTTCTACGAGAAACCTAAGAAAGAAAAAAAACTATTTTTCTTTTTCAATTAAGCACTTGCACATTCAAATCCTAAAAAAAAAGACCAAATGATGCCTAAAATCCATCTAGCCTAATACACACTAGAATGTAAATGCAAGATTCAAAGAAAGGCACAAAGATGGAAAAATGTGATCACAAAAGCAAAGCTAATTCAACAAGAAAGGAGAAGAAAATCCCAAAAGAAAAAGCACTCCTCAAAGCAAAAAGACTCTAAAACTTAAAACGAGAATTCACCCATTTGCCAAAAACTCAAAAGTCTAAAAAGCCAAAAACAAAAGAAAATAAACATAAAGAACCAAACAATTCAGAAAGGGAAAATAATCAACAATTTCAATACCAAATGCATGAAAAGACTCAAATCCAACTAATCACCAACGATCACAAAGATAAAATACTAGTGCAAATAAGAGACTTAATCACTTCAATAATTTGGCCAGAAAGATGCAAAATACTCTAAAAATAAAAAGGACTCAAGAGAATTGAATCTCTCATTCATCCAAGAATCATAAGCCCTTTTCGAAAACAAGAAAGAGAAAGCAAAAGGAGCCAACTTCTAGGTCGTAAAAGAAGCAAATCAAAGATTGGGTTATCAACAAGTTTAAGAGAAATAAGGTCTGTTCCAGAGGCACATTTTTTTTTCCTGATCTGTATGCGATTTTTTAAATGCAGTCTCACATGTATACATGATTGTGTATGAAGAAACAAGTGTATACCTAGGTTTCTTTGGAAGAAACTGCGTATGTACGCGATTGTATATAAGAAAAAGCGCGTATAAATGGAAAAATAAGGGAAAAAATAAAAGAAATCCCGATCTAAAAGATTAGGCTAAATGACCAAATCACTTAAGACGGTTGGAAAAAACCAAGAAACAACAAACTAAACCTAGATCAAAGAACAACAATCATTCTAGGAAATACTTGATGGTACTTGTTAGGGTCATAAGTTTTATCGACAAATGTTTTTTCCTATCCTTTAATTTTCAGTTTGGAGTAGTTGAGCCTATGAGTACTGTTATCGTCATAGCCTCTAGATTGTTGTCCGAAATCTTTGAGTTTCTTGCATGAAGGGTTCATTCAAATTCTGAAAGGGTCTCAGTCAATGGGAGTCATGGTCGTGTATGTTTGTACAGTCAAGTTGTGCTTACTTTTATTTCCTACCCTCTTTCCCTATTTACCTTTATACATACCTTCATATATCATCTACATCCTATCCACTTTTCACATATCATTTACATCTTATTCACATTTCATTTCCTTTCCCTCCCTTCATTCTAAACTCATCCCCATGACACCACTGCCACTCCCCTATGCTCCTCACATGTACAACCTTCATGTATAACATGCAACCCCCCCCCCCCCCCCCCCCCCCCATCACCTAAGACACTTTATAATCCCAAAATTTTAATGATTTCCCATGGTTTATACTCATGCCAAGCATGGAGGGCTTCTACACTCTACAATGTAATTTCCTCTGAAATTGACTGTTTTAGTCAAGATTTAGTAGAATGGTTTCTGACCACATGGAGGAGAATTTTGGAAAATAGAAAGAGGTTTTTTCTAAGAATGGACTAGATCACAATACCCTCTTCCACATTTTTCACAGGTGTCATGGATCGAGAGATTTGATTCCATCTTCAAAGCTTGTTTTTCAGACTACACAAATACTCTATTTTAAGTCATTCTTGTGCAGAGTATTGTTTGGAAGCTGGGGAATAATTTGGAGAAACTGAGAGAGGTTTATCTTAAAAATTGTATCGTATACAATAACCTCCTTCATTTGTACATGGGTATTACCGTTTGGGAGATATACCCAAAACATTGTTCCACTGCGCAGACACTACACAGTCGCTACGCAGTGCTGTGTAGAGGGTACCAGTGTTCATGCAGTGCTGCGCAGAGGGTTACCAGTTTTGCGTAGTGTTTTCTAAGTTTACCAGTGTCACGTAATGTTTTTTGATTTTACCAATGTCACGTAGTGCTTCCTTGAGGTCACCAATGTTGCACAATTTAATTTCAGTTTGTGGGTGGTGTTCACGGGTGGGATGAAGATGCCAGATGTCAAAGTTTAAAGGGGTGAACATGTAGCAGAGGTGGTAGCCAACTCAGATCATCAGTTTCCTGCCATGTGCCATTTCCAAGAGCTCAAATTTTTGGATGTTGCATAACTACTACATAGCCTTTGTACACTCAGAAAAACAACTTTGGGCTTTTTGCTATTTTTCTTCATTATGATCTTGTTCGAACATATCTTGGTTTTTTATTTAGAAAAAAAATGTTTTTAAGAGACAAAATCACTTTATTATTTTATGATTTTGAGAAAAAATACTTTGTAAACAACATTTTCCTCTTTTTTCAATTTTGAGATCGATCCCCTACAGGATCGAATATGTATTGAACTTAGACATAATGATATCCTATGTTTGAATTATATATTTTTATTAATGAAGACATAACAGGGTGTTGATGGTTCAACGTTGTGTTGGTTTCAATTTTCTCCAATTTTTACTTTTGTGATCAATTCATGGTGCAACGCTTATGTATTGAGGGATATTGATTCCATTGTACAAGGATTCTTATGGTATGATGTCTTAGATTATTTTAGTTTATCGCTCAGTTATTCTATTGTCTTGTTGTGTTATATGAGTATTATGATTTCAGTTGATTTAGAATTTAGTTAAGATGCTCTTTTCAACTGTTTTCACATGTTAGTTGCAAATGGAATGTCTTATACTCATGTGTGTTATCTCTTTCATCTATCCTTTATTTCTCATGTAAAAGAAACATTGTTTATTTGTAGAGGAAGAAGTTGTCTATTTTATGTCAGTTTGTCCCTTATATACTACAACCTGTCATTATATCCCAAGTCATGCTAAAAATCCCTTGTAATAGATGTTGGTTTACTTGCATAAGCAAATGAATAAAAATAAAAATTTATAATGTGTTATTACCTAGCCAACCACTCATTTTTCAACCAACTATCTTCAGAATTCCATTGTCAGAACTGGTCTCTGCTAAATTTGTGCTTTAAAGTCTTTATATTTCTTGAGTGAGGGAGGCCTCTTCGACTAAAGAAGATCATTCTATCAACAGAAAGAGGTTTGTGGCTACCTATGATTTTTGTCCTTTAGCCTAGAGAAAACTATAGAGTGAAAACATATTGGTGTCATTGCCCGGGACCAAATGGTTTCATTTAATTGTTTTTCAAAGTTTCATATTTGGCTGTTGATGGTGAACAATAGTCAGACTTAGGAAGGCTGAACCATTCACCTGGCGACTCCAATCAAGTAGACCTCAGATTTTCATGTCCCACTTGCGTCTCCACATCTTCAAAATGAATTCAGTTGCAAGGTATGCTCCCATGAATCGAGATCACATCCCAGGATTTCCAAACTGCATGCCTTGTGTAGATTGGCAGACTTATCTACCAAGGTTCAAAGATGATGACAGAGAGGATGTTGCTCTACATATGGTTAAATTTCATATGCATGCACACAAGTTAAAGGTTCAATTTCATGAAGATTGTCTCATGAATATGTTCATAGCTTTGGAAGGAAAATTGTTGTCTTGGTATGAAGGTTTTCTGTCTAGTATCTTGTATTAACTTAAGGATTTTCATTTAGAATTTTTTGCGAAATACAAAGAATGTCATCCTTTTTTGTCATTGGTTGAGAATTTCTTTGACCATGTTGAGAATTTCATTCAAAATCTAGAAATTATTTATGGCGATGAAGAGTTCATGGATGAATAGATTATGGAAGCTTTGCATGAGAACCCTTTTCATCACCAAGAAGATATGGTAACTTCTCTCTTGCCCAAAAATGAAGTAGATCAATGTTTTGATGCAGACAATTATGATTCAACGTTCTAGTTTGATGAAAATCTGTAGTAATATTGTCAGTCTTTTTATGATCAAAAGTATGAGAATTCTTTTAAATAACAGAAGGAAATGGTAAATGATGAGGACAGTGTCCATGATATTCAAGTGGATTCTCAGCGAGTTTGTCCTCATGGTCTTGATGGACATATTCAGTAGATTTAAAATGATCAAGAAAAAGAAATAGACAATCCATTGGTTCATTCATTTTCTAGGTTAGTGACTGAAGAAAAGCATATCATAAATCCCTTTAAAAATTCTTATTCTCAACAACATGATAATGTAGCCTAAGACAATCAGATTGAAAAAGTATGTATAGAATTAATCCTATTGTGCCAGTTATTGAAGAGTGCATTTAAGTTAATCTTTTTCAAATATCTAATGAATCTGATACTTTAGAAAATCTTAATTCAGACTCACATGAAGGATTACTCATGAATCCATTTTCTCAAGGAGATATTCATGTAGCTTTAGATTTTGAGGATACTGGGTTTCAAATAAGTGAAAAAGAAAAGGTTGATCTAGAGCCTGTTGAAAATGAAGATTTTATTGAGGAAAATATGCATATTGAAGTAACAAACACATAATATTTTGGAGATCAAGATCATATTTTTGCTGAAGCACATGAAAGGTTGACTCTTGACACTCCCATTATTCATAATGTAGATGTTCCATTTGCAGTCTTTCAAAAAATTTCAAATTTTTTTTCTTGAGGAGGAGAAGAGTGAGAAACATACCGTTATTTCACTTAGAACTAATTATGAGTTTTATGGTGAAAAAGAAAACTTGGATCAAACCATAGTTGTAAGTGAAGAATGTCTTTTCCTTCTTTCTAATCAACAAGAGCTATTCATTCATGCTTTCGAGGACCTTTTTGCAAACATGTTGGATTTGGGGTTATTCATGAACATAGGGATTCACTTTAGTTATCATATTGAACTTTTATCAGTTGAATACAAGCTTCAATCAGATGGTCATTTGCTTGATTGGTTGTATTGGAAGGATCATTTCACATGATTGTATGGCTATCTTCAACAGGTGTATACAACTATCATCAGAGTTTGAAGCTCGAGGAGAAGGCCCTAAGACTTTGGTGATGTACTGTCAAATTTTTTATTTCCTTTAAAGTTTCAGTCATGTAAGTCATCCAGTCAGTTAGTCAGTTTGTAGTCAGTTGGTTAATTTTTCACTTTTCATGTTTGACTCCATCACCTAATGCTTTAGGCCACTAGTCTGCAATTTTGTTCTTGGCACCTCACAGAGAGGTTGTCATCCCCATTGGAGCCAATATTTTGGTCATAAGTTTTATTGTAAAATGTTTTTCGTATCATTTAATTTTTAGTTTGGAGTAGTTGAGCCTATGACTACTGTTACTGTCATAACCCCCAGATCACTATCCAACATCTGAGTTTCTTGCATGAAGGGTTAATTCAAATTCTGAAGGGGTCTCAGTCAATGGGAGTCATGGTCGTGTATGCTTGTACAATCAAGTCGTTCTTACTTTTATTTCCTGCCCTATTTCCATATTTCTATATTTCCCTTTATACATACCTTCATATATCATCTACATCCTATCCACTTTTCACATATCATTTACATCTTATTCACATTTCATTTCCTTTCCCTCCCTTCATTCTAAACTTATCCCCATGACACCACTACCACTCCCCTATACTCATCACATGTACAACCCTCATTTATAACATGTAACCCCCCCAATCCCCCCATCACCTAAGAGACATCATACTCCCATCATTTTAATGATTTCCCATGCTTTATGCTCATGCCAAGCATGGAGGGCTTCTACACTCTTCAATGCAATTTCCTTTGAAATTGATTGTTTTAGTCACCATTTTGGAGAACAGGTTTTGACCACATTGAGGATAATTTCAGAAAATGGAAAGGTATTTTCCTAAGAATAGACCAGAGCACAATAACCTCTTCTATATTTTGCACAGGTGTCATGGACTAGGATTTTTGATTGCATCTTCAAAGCCTATGTTTCGAACAACACAAATACTCTGTTTTAAGTCATTTTTTTTACAGAGTATTTTGTGGGAAGCTGGGGAATCATTTTGAGAAACTAAGAGAGGTTTATATTCAAAAAAGTATCATCTACAATAACCTCCTTCATTTTTTACACGTGTATTAATTTTTGGGATATATGCTAAAAACATTGTCTCGCTTTGCAGGCGTTACACAGTCGATACACAGAGTTGCGCAAAGGCTACCAGTGTTTGCACAGTGCTGTGTAGAGGGTTATCAGTACTGCGCAATGTTTTTTGATTTTACCAGTGTCACACAATGTTTTTTGAGTTTACTAGTGTCACAGAGTGCTTCTCTGAGGTCACCAGTGTCGTGCAGTTTAATTTTAGTTTGTAGGAGGTGTTCACAGGTGCGACAAAGATGCTAGATGTCAAATTTTAAAGGAGTGAACATGTAGCAGAGGTGGTATCCAACTCATACCATCAGTTGCCTTCCACGTGCCATTTCCAAAAACTTAAAGTTTTGGATACTAGACAGCTACTACGCAACCTTTGTACACTCAGAAAAGCAACTTTGGGCTTTTTACTATTTTTCTTCATGATGATCTTATTCGAAGATATCTTGGTTTTTTATTTAGAAAAAGTTTGTTTTTAAGAGACAAAATCACTTTATTGTTTTATGATTTTGAGAAAAATTATTTGTAAACAACAATTTCCTCCCTTCTTTTTATTGAGATCGATCCCTTGTTGTATCAAATATTCATTGAACTTAGACATAGTGATCTCCTATGTGTGAATTATATATTTTGATTGATGAAGACATAACATAAGGGTAAATAATATTAAATAGTCATATGGTTGGCTAAACAGTCTTTACAGCGATCCTATTCCATATTTATCACACGCCTTTTTCTTTTCTCTGTAAATCAGTCCTGATGATGAGTCTTGGTCTAGACTCGAAACGTCGACGAATGTAAAGATGAACATTGTGGAATATCTAAATTCCTCTCAGAAACCACACCACAGTAATCTACACACCAAGACATAACATGTTGTTGATGGTTCAATGTCGTGTTGGTTTCAATTTTCTGCAATCGTTGCTTTCATGGTCAATTCATGGTATAGTGCTTATGTATTGAGGGATACCGATTCAACTGTACATGGATTCTTATGGTATGATGTCTCAGATTACTTCTATTTATCGTTTTGTTATTCTATTGTCTTGTTCTGTTATGTTGGCTTAGGGGGTCTTGACCCAGGTTTAGAGTTAGTTGCGCCAACCACCGAAACCCTACACTACTTGCCCTTTCAACAATAACCTATGTAGCGTAGGCTGTAGTCTCACTTGAAGCAGTATGGGGGGATGTAGGAACCAAGTTTCTGCATCCAGAGACTAGTGTGATGTCTTTCAGCGCCTCAGATCTGCGTTCGCACAGATTGACAAAATATTAGGGCATATTGCTGCAACTCTGTTAAAACAACCTTCAAACCTTCACGAAGGTCTACAATCAGTCCTTGCAGACCTCTAACAGTCAATTTTCCTACTTACGTGCATCAGAGAGCAGTCCTAAATTAATGTTCACACATATTTACTTAATTATTTGTAAACATAAGAGAATTCACTAGAGTCTTCATGAAATTACTTAAACATGCATTGCGTACATTATTAAGGCTTATTAAAGAGAATCGTGTAACATTGAATCAATAAATCATTCATCAACAACATATGACATTTAACAAAGATAAACAAAGATACTCAGGAATTCTTAGGAAAATTATCTTTTGATCTTTAATTCAAGATTACAGACTCAAATTACCTTGCGCACACAGCTGCAAGGGTCTGTACACTCAGCTGTAGACTCTTCGTAGGCCTCTGCGCACTCAGATACAAAGCCTTTCCTTTCCTATATAAGGGCAAGAAGCTGAGCCTTCCTGCCTTAACTCCTGTCCTAAACTATTTAATCAACTGAATTCTCTATCTCTTTTCCATCTTTTTTTCTTTTTTCCTTCACTAAGACTCACTATTTATTTCCTTTTTCATACAATTCCATGGTCCGTGGACCATGGGCGAATCTCAAAACTGACTCAAACTTATCCAAAACAAGGGGCTAAGCCCCTTTGAATCCTATTCACCTACGTGCTCTGCATCCACAAATCGTGGAGAGTTTACATTATTTACAAAATTGTACCAAAATTTGGGTTGTCTTATCCCAATAGGCCCCCAACACAAAGATTGTGACTCACCCTCAAGTCACTTTATTGGCGCCCGAATCTTACTGCGAAGAGCCCCCAACTCCACCTGGATTACTGCAACTTGAACAATGCTCTGTGCTGCTTCCTGTTGAACTTCCTCAATTAATTTTTCAATGGCTAGTCCTTCTACTGCCAATCTCATCATTTGTTATGTCTATTGCAATCCTTTAAACTTATCCTGAATGGAAGTCGTGACTTGATAAGCCTCCTCCAACCAAGGCTCCAACTTGGCCTTTAACAAGGCCTCCTTCTTTTGTGCTTCCTCTACCTGTGCCAGTAGCTGTTTTACTTCTTGTAACTTGGAAAGACGCTGTGCTGGTGCTAAGGTGTGTGTAGTCACCTTGACCTCGTCATATTGGCATTGCAACTCCCTTACCTCTATGTTCAATGTCTGCAGGTTCAGATACTCCTGCAAATTGGTGACCATCTCCATAGCTTGCTCGAATAGTGTCACACAGTTAGTGACTGTGGCATCCAAAGTAGCCATGCCTTCCTTTATTATGATTTCACACTGCTCCCAGACATTAGGAAATGTCATGGGATACAACTTCAACTGCAGCTCTGCAATCTTCATGTTGAACTCAAAAGTTACTCGTACAACTTCTGCCCTAGCCTCACACACACTAGCGACAAACTTTCTGATTTTGGCTTCTGACTATGCATCCTCCAGGATGTGAAGCCCAGGCATTGTCTTGCATGCCTCCGCTACTGCTGACTCCAGACGTGAACTATACGCCTGAAGTGCCTCCTTCTCCTTTAGATCCCGTGTATTTTCAATGAACATTTGTTCATTGTTGACTTTGTACTCACTTATGAGGTTGAGGGCATGCTTCTCCTTGGTTCTCAATTCATCTGCCACCCCCTTATGTAGCGCGTGGAGGGTTTCATTGGAGAGCACCACTATATTCAATCATATGTCCTTGATTGTACTAAGTATAATACGATCGTCGATGGAATTTCCGTGAATGGACCTGTCGGGAAACAATATAGTTTTGAGATCCAGGGTCCTTACTAGCTCTGCACATGGCTTGTCCTAGGTGTCAGGCTCACTTTCTCTGCGCTCGTTTGTCCAACACCAACATGTACTCTTCTTGTTTGGATCTGCAGCTCGCGCAGATCCTTTTGGATGCTCCCCAATATTTGCATGTATTGCTGCTCAAATTGCTACAACACTTCTGTCATTGTATCCTTGACTTTATTGCGGATCTCATCAAGGTCACTCTCTATCAACACCATGGGATCAACCTGTGTTTTATCAAATTTCTAGTTTTTTCGTGTTCCACCATTATGATCCTTGCCATGTCTCTTCAAAATAAATGGGCTTCTCTACCCCTCATCACCGTCTCCAACTTGGCCTGAAATCTCTTCTTCCTCTGTCTCCGGCAATGGTGACTTATCATCTTTTTGGGACTCACGCTGTTCTTGTTCCGCCTGCTCCTTAGCTGCGCGTTCTTGCTCTATGTGAGCCTTTTCTACAACTTCCCTCTTTTTTTTTTCCGCTAGGGTACGTGCAGATTTCTTAATGGCCACCTTTCTTTTCTCCGCAGTAGAACTTTCTGCACCCGTGCTTGTTCCAACATCTATTCTAGATGGAGCGTGCCACTCCATAGGCCATGACACTACAATCTCCTACACGCCTATTTCTGACACCAAATAGGCAACTAGTGCCATTTATTCTCTGGATCCTTTCGCGCTTGGATATAGACTTTGTGAAATTCAGCCTTGAACACCATGTAGGCTGACAGCTGCATGAACAAGGTTGGGGAAAACTTCAGACACTGATTGATTGCCATACGGAGATCCATTTCTACAAGAATCCAAAATATCTTTGTCTCTGCAATATGCACGACATCCTTTGTAGACCATAAGGAAGAAAATTGCACTACCTTCGGTAATCCTTCCTCGAGTGGAGGAAATTGGCTATCCTCCAGTAATCTCCATGCAACAAGCACAATTGATAGCAACAACCAAGCATAGTGGAATGACTTGTTTTCATCCTGGGCTTCTCGGCAGTTCACTAGGAACTCCTCGCAAAGGTACCTTCCCATTTAAATTGTATGCCTTTTGCACACTGCACAACAAGGGAAACAACTAGTGCCAGAACTTTGTCCACACAAAGTTTTCTCATAATCCCTGCTAAAATCTGGGCAGAGAATTGAACTGCCTGGTTTGTTATGGAAAGAATGGAATACTCTCGTGATTTCTTGAGGAGGCCGTAATCCTTCTTCATCTTCTCTGTTTTTCCCCAGTCTTCCTTCCAAACTCCTTAGACGGGTTCTCTCCTTTGTAAGGCAGCCGCGTGATTCTGTGAATCAACATGTCAGTGATGGGGATAGGCCCTCCTAGCCATAAACATCCATCATGCACCAGTGTGAGGAGTTGGCGCACACATATTGTATTAATGGGGTGTGGTGATAATGTTGCACCCACAACAGATTGAGAAACCCTAATTGCTCAACATTGCGGACCCATTCCTTCATCTCCAATGTGTAGGTTTTAACCCCGTACAGAAATTACGTGCATACGAATTCTAAAAAATAGAAAATAAACAATGGCGAGAGCATAACACATAAAATAAATATACACAGAGATTTTCCCTTGGATCTCAAAACTGGGACTACCAGATTGATTTTTCATTATGTTCCTTTCAATGTTACAATACATATATATAAATATCGAAGCATCCAACACCATGCATCGAAAACCACCGCACCCAAAACCATGTGCGAAAACCATGCACAAAACCACAGGTAGGTTCGCTCACATAATATACTGGGGCTAGTCATGGAAAGAATATAACACAACCCAACACAATGTTGTAACACCTGTTTCTTCATAATAGACCTTCCGCATATATCTGTCTGTTGCCAAATGTGGAAACTTAGTGTGATCTACGAGGTCCCAATCCTCCATTTTTAACAATGGGATCCTTGTGAATTGAGGCCCTTCAAAAGGGACCTTCTCAGATAGCAGGGGTGTGGATATTGTAAACTTCTTGACATCTAGGTCCTTCGTGAACTTTTATTTTCCCTTCTGCGGTAGGATATACTAAGGTAGCCTTGTCATGGGTTCCACTCCTTCAACATAAATATCCTCTGTTCCCTGGTATTCTTCCACCTCTAGGTCTACTAATTTCTCTGGCTGCTTATCTTTCTTCTTCTTTGCTTATGTGTTAGTTTGCTTCCTTAGGTTGCGCACACCGGCACCGACTTCTTCTACTTTTCCTTCGCTGATTTCTTTGACTTGGCTTGTTGGGTTTCTATGGTAGGGGTATGCTTCGACCTAGGTAGCCTCGATGGCATAGGAACAGTAGCCGGAGCTTCCATACTTACAACTTCCGGGGTAGCTATGTCAGAGACAACATCGCCAATACTAACAGTTTCAGCAAGACTTGGTGCAGACATTTGCTCAAGAATAAGCTTCTGGTTTATCTCAGGCAATTCGACAAACATGGGGCTCACAACTAAATCTTCCCAAAATGCTTAGCTCATAGGCAAAAAATAGCGAAATTCACTAACAATTCTTAGAGTGCAAAGTGTTCTCTATTGGATTGGCATGCGTAATTTATAAGGGGTTTTGAATTCAAATCCGACCGTTCCCCCCAATTTCTGATAATAAATGTTGTTTTGGCAGAAGATCTTCAATTTGATTTCCTTAATTTTTTCCATCCCGCTCCACTTAATCGTCTTCTGGCCATCAAGTCATGAAAAGTAACTCCAACGGTCATTTTCCTCCTACGCTGCGCAGTACCTTCCCCCATGGCGCAACTTCCTGGGTTGCATCTTCGTCATTTTCCACGTAGCCTGCTCTCTACATTGTCGTCCAAGATGTGCATTGTAGTTTATAGTCCCGCACTCCCTTGCAACTGCCTGGATCACTAAGACTATCATGCAGCCATATAGTCATTGTGTAGGATCCCCTGTATAAAACTTCAACCTGATCCCATTCACTCTTCCTGGGAAGGGTTCCCAATTTAGCTTCATGAGCTGAACTATGCCTGCATCTATAATTTCTTTGACAATATATGGCCCCAACCAATGCATCTAGAATTTATCTAGAAATTTAGTGAATTTACTATCATATAAGAGGACAAGCTTGTTTACCTTGAACGTGTGAAGCTTGATATGGTGATCATGCCACACCTTTTCGTGTTCCTTCTGCACTTGTTAATTGAATCTAGCCAAAAATTGATCTTCCTCGAGCTTCATCAGCTGCACGATTCATTCCTCCAAGGCCTCGCAATCTGCCATATCCATCAGAGCTGTTATGCGTAGACTAGGCATAATGTATTCCATCAACGTTACGACTTCGACCCCATATACTAATTTGAACGATGTTTTCCCTATCATATTCTTACACGTAGTCCTGTAAGCCCATAGTACTGTAGGTACGTGCACATTCCAATCATTCTCCTGCACATTACAGATCTTTGTCAATACGTTCTCCAAAATCTTGTTAAAGGCTTCAATAGTTTTGTTTGCATGCGGGTGGTAGGGCTTACTCTTTTGATGGTAGACACGGAATTCTTCAGTCAGCACGTTGATCATTTCATTCAGAAAGTGCATACTACTGTCACTCATCCATACTTTTGAGCAGCCAAATCTGGTTAAGACATACTTAAACAAGAATTTTGCTGCTGTAGCCCCTTTACAATCCTTAACCGGCTATGCTTCTACCCATCTCGTTAGATATTCCATCGCAGTGATAATATAGTGTGCACCTGTTTTATTTCTAGGGGGCTGAATTGGTGCAACAAAATCAATTTCCCACTTCTTAAAGGGCTGCAAAGATACTTGAGGATGTAGTGGTAACTCATATCTTCATGATGGTTTGCTAGTTCTTTGACATGCATCACACACCTTACAATAAGCCTTAGAATCCTTATGCAATGTTGGCCACCATAGACTTGCGCACAAAATCTTCTTCGCAGTTTCCTTTCCGGCATAATGGCCTCCCGCAGCTCCCCCATGAGCTTCAACGAGAATTTTATCCCACTCAAATTCCGGCACATACCTTTGCAATATTTTGTCTGCACCCATTTTATAGAAATGTCCCGCAATAACGGAAAAATTGGCCGCGTGTACTACTAATTCCTTCTTTCGCTGACTTGTATATCCTTTTAGTGCCATCCTCGTAGTCAAGAAATGAATAATGTTTGCAAAATGGTCATCTGCTACATGCGCCGCAAAGAGCTGCACATCTAGAAACCCTTCCTCCAGATTATTAAGCTCCTCTCCTGTTTCTATCCATGAAAGATGGTCAGGTCCTGCATTTAACCTCCCCACCTTCACAATGACTTCAAAGTCATACTCCTAAAATAATAGCAACCATATGTAGATATTCCCCCCCAACACAGGCTTGTTGACCAAGTATTTGAAGGCAGGATGATTTGTGTACATCTTGAAATTCCCTCCTAACAAATAATGCCCGAATTTTTGCAATGCGTACACCATGGCCAATCCTTCGCGCTCAATCATTGAATAATTTTTCTCAGCCTTTGGTAACTTCCTACTTGCGAAGGCTATAGAGTGGTCCATTTCTCCTTGACCAGTCTACGTTAGCACTACACCCAATGTAATGAAAGAGGCATACACATGTACATGAAACTCCCTTTTCCAATCAAGGAATACCAAGATCTGTGCAATGACCATCTTTTCTTTCAACACATCTAAGCTGCATTGACATTCCTTGTCCCAACACAATTTTGCTGCCTTCTTTAGCAGTTTCATCAAAGTATACTTCCAGAAACTTATGAATGAACTCTTTGAACGATGCTATGACTACGCGGGAAAATATCACAGGCACATTGTTGAGTCCAAATGGCATCACAGTGTACTGAAAACAACCCCACTCCATCTCAAAGGTCATTTTTCTCCTATCCTCAGGTGCGATCTTAATCTGATGATACTTGGAAAACCTGTCAGTAAAGGAATAGGCCTCCTGTCATCCAACATTGTTTAACACTTCATTTGTAAACGGCGTTGGGAATGGGTCATGAACACACACATCATTAAGCTTCCATAGATCTACGCAAATCCTTATTTCATCTTTTTGTTTCTTCTCCTGAACCACCATTGGGCTCACCCAATCAGATTCTTCAACAGGTTCTATGATGACTGACTCCAACATCTTATCCAGCTCTTTACGAACCTTTTCCTTATATTTAGGATTAAGGCGATACGACCTCTGTTTAATAGGCTTCACGTCTGGCTTCAAAGTGATCTTCATAACGCCCAAATCGCCAACTATGCCCTTTAAATCCGAAAACTTAGTGGGGAAGAGATCCTGGTATTTGCGGAGTAACTCAACAACTTTATCCATTGTAGTGTCGTCCCAATAATCTTCAATTTTTGCGAACTTTGGTTCTTCTTCAGTACCAATGTTTACTTGCTTTGTCTTCCAAGGTACGAAGATGTTTGGGTATTCTATTTGTAGGCCTTCAACCTTGTGGTGCCCTTCTACCTATAGAATATTAATGTTTCTCTATTCTTCATCTTCCTCTTCAGTGGTCACATTATAGCATTCCAATGCATGGCGCAGCTGGGTGCTCCAGTCTGGTCAGATCCATTCCATAGGTTCCTTTGACATTCTGAAGATAACCGCCTTAATCTCTTGTAGCGCTTCATCAATGCTTCCGAAGCCATCTTCAAAGATGATGGTCAATAAGAACCCTTCCTTCAATACATCCCATTCCACAGTGCCATGGGGGAGCTCCGTTCCCAGATACCATTTCATGTGAATTGTATCCAAAGTATGGAAAAATATGTGTACCCACTCTGGCTGTGGTTCTGTTCCCCATGCTCTAATCCATTTCGCTAGGTTATCACATGAAATGTCCTTCCCATTATAATTCTCAATCATTCTGGTGTTAGCATGCCCAAACTATAACCTCATCATTCTTCGGTAATCTCACCATTCACAAAACTATCCTTATGCATACCCCACCATCGTGTAGGCGTAGTGCGCAGTGCCAACTCTAATGCTTGGAAGCAGTGATCCTCAGGGACTACGTGCTCAAATTCATCCAAAAAAATATCTACGTTAGTTAAACCATCATAATAGGGTAATTTCGTTACCTTCGACGAAACACAGTGCAATGACTTCATTATCAGATTGCATCGCAATGTAGACACTTCGTGCAAGTGATTCTGCCAATGCTCTAAGTCCTCGTCGGAAACAGAGGTGCAGGAACTCTCCCAGTCCCAGGTAATCTGTCCATCTGCCATTGGATCGATTCAGTCCTAATCCTGCGCTATTATCTTGTAAATATGATCTAGTTCATCATCACTTTTGTCATAATCACGGTCGTGTTCAGTATAACGTGCCCCTTCTGTAGGATCTATTGGCACTATAACCTACAACAACTTTCCTTCAAAAGGCATCATCCTTTTTTCAAATTAATGACCCCATTCATGTCAATAGCCCAGTCAATCCCTAAGAGTGCGGGGTAGGGGTTACTGTCGTCAACGATTTCTATAACCTCAAAGTTGTCCATTGCGCTCACACCTTCTATATCAACTGTTACTCCATATAATTGTCCCATGGGGATGATTTTCTACTGGTTCACCATCCTAAGCTGAATCGGAGACCATTGTAGTGTGTAGGTTTTAACCTTGTACATAAATTACCTGCATATGAATTCTAAATCACAGAAAAATAAACAAGGCGAGAGCATAACACATAAAACACATATACATAGAGATTTCCCACTGGATCCCAAAACCAGTACTACCAGCTTGATTTTTCATTATTGTTCCTTTCAATGTTACAATACATATTTATACATGCCGAAGCATCCAATACCATGGACCGAAAACCATCACGTCCAAAACCATGGACCAAAAACCATAGGTAGGTTCGCCCAACCTAATATAGGGTCCAAATTTTTTTTTCCCAGGGCGCTGCCCAGGACCCCGTAGAGGGGGGCTACTCGCACCCCTCAAACCCCCCGGACAAGGGGGCCTGCTGCCCCCCCTGTGACCCCCCCGCTGCACAATCGGCGCAAAGAAGGGGGGGCTTTGCCCCCCCTCTAACCCCCCGGTTCACTACGTAGGT
>APFE031193095.1:8913-39015 GCA_000404065.3 Pinus taeda | reverse complement strand
TACCTTTCTGGCTGCCTTCTTTCTCGAGCTGATCTTCTCACAGTCGGAGTTTGTGGCTCTTCATCTTCTGATTCCTCCTCTGCTACAGAGTATGATTCTTCCTCCTTTAGTTCAACTCTATCTTCACAGGTTCCTTTGGTTGGACTTCATGTTTAATAACATCTTTCACCTCTCTGAACACCACATCTCGACTGTACACAACCTTCCTTGTTACTGGGTTCCAAAGCTTATAACCCTTTAAACCATCCTTATACCCAATAAAGATGCATTTTTCAGATTTTCTATCCAACTTGGTTCGTTTCTCCTTTGGAACATGTACATATGCATCACATCCAAATACCCTCAGATGTGAAAGAGAGGGTTTCTTACCAGTCCATACTTCTTGTGGAGTCTTATCCTCCAACACTGATGAAGGTGACCTGTTGACTAGGTAACATGCAGTATCCACCGCCTCTACCCAGAATTCTTGTCCTAACCCGGCACCGCTGAGCATGCTTCTTTCCCTTTCCATCAACGTCTTGTTCATTCTTTCTGTGACTCCATTTTTCTGAGGTGTATATGAAGTAGTCTTCTGTCGTGCTATACCACACTTCTTACAGAATTCTTCAAATTCCTTGCTGCAGAATTCTCCACCATTATCTGTCCTCAGTACCTTTATCTTCTTCTCTGTCTGATTTTCACCAGAGCCTTAAATTCTTTAAACATGTCAAAGACTTCAGATTTCTTCTTAAGGAAATATATCCATGTATTCCTTGAGAAGTCATCTATAAATGATACATAGTACACAGACTTACCCAGTGATGGAAGTTTCACAGGTCCAAACACATCACTGTGCACAAGCTCTAATATTTGTTTCGTCCTCTTACCACCAGAGGGGAAACTCACCTGATTCTGCTTCCCATATACACAATTTTCACAGAAATCAAAATCCAGAGAGCTATTACTCATACCTTCTACCATACCTTTACCATGAAGTATTCAGAGGCCCTTTTCTCCAATATGTCCAAGCCTTTGATGCCACAGCATGGTCTTCTCTCCAGAGACCACTAGATGTTCTGCTCCATTTTCAGGAACCATAGAACTATTGCACCCGTCAACAACAGTGCTACCTTGCAGCTTGTACAGAGTTCCAATCCGAACTCCCCGCATCAATACCAGTGCTCCTCGAACCATCTGGCAGGTATCCTTCTCAAACACTGTCTTTACACCTGCATCATCCAACTTGCTTACAGAAATCAGATTTCTGTCCAACGCAGGAATATGCAGAACACCAGGAAGGGTTCTAACCCTTCCACCTTGCAACTTCAACTTTACTTTTCCGCGACCAATGAATCTAGCCTTCCTATCATCTCCTAAGAAGACATCACCACCATCGTATTTCTCATACTCGCAGAACCACTCTCTATGGGGAGTGAAGTGAAAGGATGCACCTGAGTCAATTAACAATGCCTCATGATCTACATGTGTACTTGAAGAAGCCAAGTACACATCCCCACCTTCATCTGAGGTGGTTTTCGTCTCTGCAGAAGGAGCATCATCAGATCCCTTTCCTTTATTAGGAGCTTTAGATTTACACTCCCTTCTGAAGTGCCCTTCCTTTGTGTATTTCCAGCACACCACCTTTATAGGTTTTCCTGGAGATTTAGATCTCCCGCTAGATTTAGATCTCCCACTCGATGACTTATTTTTGTTTCTGTTCTAGGACCGTCCTCATACAGACAAGGAATCACCATTCTGATTGTCCATATTTTTTCGTCTCATCTCCTCCGTCAGCAAGGCTGAGACTATTTCATCAAACTGCAAAGCAGTTGCATTGCTACCTATTGCAATAACTAGACTATCCCACGAATTTGATAGAGAACACAACAAGATGATGCACTTATCTTCATCTAAAATTTTAATATCAACAGATGATAACTGACTTACCACGTATTAAATACATTCAAATGCTCTATCACCGAGTCTCCATCTTTCATCCTCAGGTTATACAGCTTTTTCCGCAAGAATAGTTTATTCACCAGAGACTTAGATTGCTACAAAGTCCCTAACTTGCCCCACAGAGCCTTCGTCGTAGCTTCACCTGATACATTCAACAATACTGAATCTGAGACACACAATCGTATTGTGCTCTTTGCCTTCCGATCCAACTTCTTCCATTCTTCATCGGTCACTCTCGTTGGTTTTAGTACCCGGATCTACCACGATCCACTGATCTTTATCCACCAACAGATCCTCCATCTTGAGTTTCCACAACTCAAAACTCTGACCATTGAACTTCTCAATCTCTATCTTTTCGCTGCTCGCCATCTTCTTTCACCACTAGAATCGATCTCGAAGATCTCCGACTGAACAGGTTCTACCACAGGCCCGAGTGAAACCCCTCAGCAACAAAGGCGTCCCCTTGAAGCCAAAACAACTCTGATACCAAATGTAGGTTTTAACCCCGTACAAAAATTACCTGCATACGAATTCTAAATCGTAGAAAAATAAACAATGCGAGAGTATAACACATAAAACACATATACACAGAGATTTCCCACTCGATCCCAAAACTGGGACTACCAGCTTGATTTTTCATTATTGTTCCTTTCAATGTTACAATACATATTTATACATGCTGAAGCATCCAATACCATGGACCGAAAACCATCGCGTCCAAAACCATGGACCGAAAACCATAGGTAGGTTCGCCCAACTTAATATAGTGTCCAATTTTTTTTTTCCCGGGGCGCTGCCCTGGACCCCGTAGAGGGGGGCTGCCACCCCCCTTGTGACCTCCTCGCTGCGAATCGGCACAACGAAAGGGGGGCAACCCCCCAGTTCACTACGTAGGTTAGTCGTGGAAAGAATATAACACAGCCCAACATAGCGCAGGTCCTCCCATCCTTTCCCATGTTTGTTTCGGTAATACGTTCGCATCGGACTCCAGATCCAAAATAACCTGGTCCATCTCATAATCACCTATCTGCATGGTGAGCCTCATATCACGCCTTGTTTGTGCCTTTTGTTTGCCAATTTTTCTGACCACTCGATGTCCATAAGGGACTTTCTCTTTTCTAGCGCATTTATTTATTAATTCTTGCAGGCCTTCCACAACTTTGCTATCGCATAGAAATTTTATGTAGGTCTCCAAAAACGTAGTGAGCACAGAGGGATCAACCTCTGCAGGCGTGCTGATTTCTTGTGTCTTGTCTTGGCTCCCTGAGGTGGAGGCCTCAGTGAAGCTCTTATTGGCTTCCATAAATTTTTCCTTAGCGTGATCCAGATCAAAGCCGACTTCTTTCTCTGGTGCTTTGCGGACCCATCCTTCTTATTTAGGTTATTTACCCTTATCAGCGACAGTCATCATTCCACTTCTTAACACAATTTTAACGCTTTTATATTCTTTGCGGGGCTCAACCCTCATCATCTATAGATTCTAAGTAGGCTGCTAAGGCTTTGTTTTCTTCTCTTGCATTTGAGCTATTAGCACTAGGCATTCTTCTATAGTATGGTCAAACTGTCTGCAGTATTGATAAGATGGGTGTGTAGGATTTTGGCACTCTCGTGTGTAGTGCCTTGGCTATTTGCAGTTGTAGAAGATAATCTAACCGTGGCCTCTACCAGGTCCTCCTCCTCCGCCCCATCCTCGACCCTGATCACCTCCGCGTGCTCCTTCGGTGCCTTGATTTGGAGGCCGAGTTTCTACTTGCATCCAGTATGTAGGTGTCCTTTCCATCAGTAGCTCATAGCTTCTACAATGGTGCTCATCGTTGCCCACATATTTGCAGAAGTTACAGAACAATTGTTGGGGTGTCTGGACGAACTTTTGAAGTAAATGGAAATTATCCATCGCATGTTGTCCAGTAACTTGACAAATAGCACATCATAGCACAACCCTGATGCTCGACCCTATTGGGGCTTCTGGCTTTAGGGGAATTGACCCCACTCATATAATATAATTTTTGTACACTGTACAGTGGTCTTTATCATGCCCATGACCCTTGCACTTCAAACACCGGAATTCTACACGCACTTCTGGTTTAGTCTCACTGTCTTTCTTCAAACTCTGTAATTCTAGTTGTAACCTAGCTAATTCTGAGTGGATCTATTGTACTCCCAAGTTTGTATCATGAATATGTGATGCATGTAGCCTCATCACAATTTCCAAGGCTTTTGCCTGTGTTTCTATCTTTTGTTGTGACAAAGAAATTCTCAAGTGGGGCAAGAGCAAAGCTATAAACCATTCACGATGCTGGCTATCTATGATATGCATGTTAGTTGCTCTGATTTGACACTTCAACCTCTAATCAAATTCCCAGGGCATCTCATCGACCCTCATCATGATTTATTTAAATCCAATTACTGACAGTGAGTCAGACTTAGGCTTACTAAACTCTTTATTTAATGCCACCTTAGTCTCTCCTAATGTTGCAAGAGGATTATCAAAACAATACTTAATGTGCCGGGTTAGCGCGCGATCCTACAAAGCGGCAACCAACTGTGACTTTTTTATATTGTCATCAGTAATCTGTTGCACTGCCCATACATCATTTGCAACAAACTAGAACTGCTTGGCATCTTTAATTCCTATGCCTTTGAAAATCAACATCTTATATTGTCATCAGTAATCTGTTGCACTGCCCATACATCATTTGCAACAAACTAGAACTGCTTGGCATCTTTAATTCCTATGCCTTTGAAAATCAACATCTTCATTGCGTTTTCCATGTTGAATGGTGGTGGTGGAGGTGGATGTGTGGGTGAAGGTGTAAGTGGTGGAGGTGGAGGCAAGGTGGAAGGATGATTTTCTCGAGGAATCCCTTGAGTGATTAGATGAACAACGCTTCTCAGCATAGTCTGCCCCGCTCCTTCGTCATCACTTGAAGGACGTCCAATCAATGGACTATGCTCTCATCCTGATCCTTCATGATTTCTAAATAATCACCCACTTCGCGTAGCTTCGAACATCAAGGTAATGGAATCACCCATTTTTCACATAACAACATTTTCATCCAAGTATTCAATGATCTAAAATACTTACCTTGTGGTCCTTTGTAAAATCGCCACTCTGCTTCGCTATAGCTAACTGATGTATCAACTGCAAATTCTGTAACAAATCCTCCTAGAATTTGATCGAGCCAATGATCAACAGCACGCTCAATCTTGTTTTTAGAAGCTTCTAATCGTCGTACTAATTTTGGAGTCCACACTATAGGACTATCGAGCTTCCACCTTCCTTGACTGTTTGTCAATTTAGCCAACCACTCATATAGATAAATGGGGACAAGGTGCACAAGAATATCTCACGTATTTTCGTATATAGATACCTGTTCTACCACTCTTCCTTCGATAAGTGTGGGTTCCTATTTTCTTGCACCGTGAACTCATGAATCTTCTGATCCACCCACCTTTCAATTTATGTCTTGGTCGGATTCCAATGATGCGACATCACACATCTCCTTCAAGTAGATCTTGGTCCCGGCAAGGGAACCATTTATTGGCTTACAGGGTCGTGAACCAAGTTTAGAGTTAGCTGTGCTAACCAATGAAACCCTATAGTACTGTCTGTTTCAGCAACAACCCGTGTAGCACAGGCTACAGTCTCATCTGAAGTAGTATGGGGGGATGCAAGAACCAAGTTTCTGCATCCGAAGACTAGTGTGATGTCTTTCAGTGCCTCAGATCCGCCTTCGCGCATATTGACAAACTGTTAGGGCACGTTGCTACAAATTTGTTAAAACAACCTTCATACCTTTGTGAAGGTCTACGATCAGTGCTTGTGGACATTTAACAATCAATTTTCCTACTTACGTGCATTAGAGAGAAGTCCAAAATGGTGTTCGTGCATATTTACTTAATCATTAGTAAACATAAGAGAATTCAACAGAGTCTTCACGAAAGTATTTAAACATGCATTGCATACATTATTAAGGCTTATTTAAGAGAATCGCGTAACATTTAATCAAAAAATATTTCATCGGCATCATATGACATTTAACAGAGATAAACAAAAATAGTCTGGAATTATTCGGAAAACTATCTTTATTGATCTTTAATTCAAGATTATAGACTCAAACTACCCTGCGCACACAGCTGCAGGGATCCATGCACTCAGCTGCAGACTCTTCCTAGGCCTCCGCGAACTCAGCCGCGAAGCCTTTCCTCCCCTATCTAACCACAAGAAGCAGAGCCTTCCTACCCTAGCTCCTATCCTAGACTCTTTAATCAACCCAATTCTCTACCTTTTTTTCATCTTTTTTTCTTTTTCCTTCACTAAGACTCAATATTTATAGCCTTTTTCATATAATTCCATGGTCCGCAGACCATGGGTGAATCTCAAAACTGACTCAAAACTTATAAAAATCAAGGGGCTCATCCCCTTTGACTCATATTCACCTACGCGCTCTGCATCCACAAATTGCTAAGAATTTACAATATTTACAAAATTGTACCAAAATTTGGGTTATCTTAATCCCAAGATAACCCAAGGGACCTCATACCAACAAGTTACATGAGTAGTATGATTTCAGTTGACCGAGAATTTAGTTAAGTTGCTCTTTTCAATTGTTTTCACGTTTCAGTTGCAAATGGAATGTTATACTCATGTATGTTATCTCTTTTGCCTATCCTTTCTATTTGATGTAAAAGAAACATTGTTTATTTGCATAGGAAGAAATTGTCTGTTTTGTTTTAGTTTGTCCCTTCTATACTACAACCTGTCATTGTATCCCAAGTCATGCTAAAAATCCCTTATAATAGATGTTGGTTTACTTGCATAAGCAAATGAATAAAAATACAAATTGATCATGTGTTATTACCTAGCCGACCACTCATTTTTCAACCAAATATCTTTAGAATTCCATTGTCAGAAGTGGTCTCTGCTAAATTTGTGCTTTAAAGTATTTATATTTCTCGAGTGAGGGAGCCCCCTTCAGTTGAAGAAGACCAGTCTATCAACCAAAATAGGTCTATGGTTACCTATTATTTTTCTCCTTTCAGCTTAGAGAAAACTAGAGATTGATAACAATACTCCGTAGTGGAGTCGCCAATTCTGTTGGCAGGAAAAGTTCCCTAATGATAGGGTTGAAAGCCTCAATAGAGCAGGGAAATATAATAGAAAAAGAAAACTCAATCAAGCATGTGAAACATGTGAATTATCAAAATTGGATTTGGAGACATACTTGGAGGTCCTACATTTGAAGACGTTCCTGTAAGGTCCAAACCCTCTTCTTCATCCAAGATGTGAAGGCTTGCAAATCAATCACAGAAGCATATACATAATAGATAATTCAATTTTCATCCATAAAAATATGTTAGATCATCATATATAAACATATAGACTATCATTCATAAGATGAAAACATATATCAGGAACAAGATATGTGCTTCTTTATTGATTAATAGAAACAAGTATAAGATAGATACAACCTAGGCCAAAGGCATTGCCAAAGCATTCCTATGGATATGTCTAGCCCAAGACATAAATATAAACTCTTTAATAAGTGCAAGAAGATGCTATATAAGGATTTTGAGCATCTATGCAAAGGAAACCATGGTTTCCTAGAGATTGGGAGTGCAAAAGGCATGGGAAAAGAAGACTCGATATAGGAGAAATCGATTATAATGTTGATATCCTTCTTCTCTTTTTCTCATTAAGCCTACCCAAGGGGTGTATATATACCACCTCAAATTGGTTATTTTAGTTAGGCCACATGCTCCTGTAGGTGGGCTCTCGGTAAAACCTGTAAACCCCGCCTGTAAAATAGCATTTTATTTATTTTTTCATATTTTAAAATGTATACACATGTATAGTATTATGGGACCCACATATGTACGCACTTTTTTATGGGCAGAGTTGTGTACGGATTTTGAAATAATATTTTTTAGTATAAATTCAAGTCTGCATGGGGAAAGGGACTTCCTAGGACCATAAAAGAGCATCAGGTCTATAGGTTGAATGATACTATAACATAAAGAAATGGTGTTGTACACATAACATTATTTAAGTCTTAGATGTCCCATTCAGTAGCATCATTCCAACTAAAAAAAATAAAATAAAATTAGAAAGGTGTGAGACGAGCTACAACCTTACCATAGTTCCCTATGAACTTTATATAATAACTAGTGAAATGAAGAAATCCTCTTAATCAAGTGTTATGCTAAGGCCCATACTTCTTCGCTTCATTTTTTTTAGTTCTACATACACTTCATCATGAATAACTATATGTGTTATGGTAGAATTTCACTTGAGCTAGAAATCTACTTCTCACCCAACAAATTCATTAGAACTTTCCCATAATGGTGTGTGTACTACAATGTGCAATGATCAATATCTTAAGAAATCAAATTCCATACAACCCATGAATCTATAACATTCATAAATGATATTCCTAAAAGAGGGTTTTCAAGCTATTACCCGGATCCCTCACAGGTTTATGAAGGATGTTGGGCTCGATGTTAATAATCTTGCTCCTACATGAATATTCTGCTTTTAACTATCACATTTAAAGCCCCTACACACATGCACCAACAAACAAGCACACGAGCCTTCCACGGAGGGCTGATTAGCTAAAAAGCAACATGCATAAACATATCATAAAGGCATATGTTAGATACATGAAGGAATCATCATTTTATTAATCATAAATAGAGAGTACAAGGAAGTATACCCCAACAATGAAGACCTCTCCTCCAACTTGCAGCATGACCTCATCCTCAAAGTACAATATAGGTCAATTGACCTATGTCCAAGAACTTAGATCATAAATATGACCAGGGCAATTTTTAATGATTCAAGTATTATGCCTATCAAGTATTATGCCTATTTATAGTATTATATGTGACTATCTTGGTTTGAAAAGTCATACATATAGAATATATGTGAATATTCAATAAAATACATGTAATTTACTATTAAAATTGGTAATTTTTTGGTGAATATCACAATTTAATCATATATATTAAAAATAGGTAATTTTTTAACCAAATGGGTGAATATTTTTTTTTCTTGAAAAAATGTCCAAAAAATAGCTAATTAGTGAAATTTCACCCCTAAAATTTTCCCTGAACCTGACTATAGTTTTCCCACTATCTAATTCCGACAAGCCTAACCCTTTAGAATGACAAGTATAAATAGGCCTAGAGGCCTCCCAAGGAGAATGCATCTGGATGCTTGGGATGAAGGGAAGTTAGGAAGCTTCTCCAATAATGTACCCAAGCCAACTCATAGCTTGGTGATCCTCTTATCCAATCTCCTAGGGAACATAAGACGCTATAACGTCTGCCATCCTCGCTGGGATAAAACCATTTTTCTAGGATGAACCTCGTTAGGATGACAAATTTTCCCTTGCAAAGTTAAGGAAACATCACTCAATATAGCACTATGTCCCAACGATGATGCATAAAACTAGGTAGAATGAAGGGTCAAACATCTGCAAAAGGGTGAATAATAAAGGTACTCATATGTACTGACTCAATGGAGGAAAATAGGTTGATAACAATATGGCCTAAATATTCCACTTTAGAGACACCAAATTCACATTTGAAGCATTTAAGAAATATTTTATGATCAACATGTAGTTGTAATACTTGATCCACATAGGTGGAATGAGATTTCAAGGTTCTACTATATATCAAGATGTCATCCAAAAAAAGAAGGACAAAATTGCATAGAAAATATTTAAATATTTTTTTAATGAGATTTAAGAAGGTAGAAGGTGCATTGTAAAGGCCAATTGAAAACACTAAGAATTTATCATGGACTTCATGGGTGTGAAAATTGATATCTACTTCATGTGCATTTATGATAGCTCAAGTAGAGATCAAGTTTGATGAAGAATTGAGCACCCTTGAGCTCATCCAAAATGCCATCAATGATTGTAATAGGGCATTTATGCTTCATTCTCAGTTTGTTCAGAAGTCAAAAGTTAAGGAACATACACTCAATGTATTCTTTGATGAGGACCATAACAACTTGTCAAGAATAAGAGTTCGTATTGGGTTAGTTGACTCCAATGGCTGTTAAATCATAAACACTATTTTATATTTAAATTTTTTTAAGAGTTATGGTTGCTACCACTATCATTTAAGACAATGAATTTTAAATGTTTAATGTAACCAATGAATTTTAAGGTTTGGGAAGTAAAGACATTAGTCATGACATGCAAGGATATATGGATTTTGACACCCTAGGATTACATATAGGAATTCATTCAATGAGATGAAATACCTATAAAGGTATAATGTTAGTTTCACCATTAAGAAATGTCCTCCAAAATTCCCATATATACTTTTTTTATCATTACATTTATGACAAGGGGAGTATTTCTCATCACAATTATATTAAAGACTTTTAAGTTGGATTCTACAATTTTAGCTTAGGTTAATTTATGGATAATGAGAGATGGATAGGATGGAAAGGTATTAGTGGATAGTAGGGGGGGTAATGGGACGGGGATAAGGAATAAATGGGTTTATTTTAATTTGAGAATTCACTAACTCTTGGGCTTCCTACGTTCTTTAAGAGGCTTTCAATGAAGTAGTAGCATGATCCTTAAGAATATATATATATATATATATATATATAATATTATATATATATATATATATATATATATATATATATATATATATATCTATATATACTTTTAGACCACTAATAAATCATTCATTGAGAAACGTATTAGACATGTGTTCAATGTCAATGGCTAGCTACTCAAAAGTCGATATGAAATTTCAACTATGCCAAAATATATATGCTTGGTCAATCATCCTGAACAACAAGTGTATGTTCCAAAGCATGCATAAAGGTTTGAAACAAATTTTGTCCAATCAATATAATCCCCAAGGGATATATAATGCCATCTCAAACATTGTCAACATTAAGGATAAAAATATAAGACACCCATGTAAAGATTCATCGCTTCATTTATGATGCCAACTATGGAAAATTAATATTCAATCTAGGTAACCCATATCATTGGATTGGACCCACCAACTTTGTTGAGATAAAATTTAGGAAATGTGTGTCATATGTTAGAAATCTAATTTCAAACAAGTAAGGTGGAGTGGCATTCACTAGGATTTGATGATTCATTCCCTTCCATCTAGGGAAGTTGGTCTAGGAATTGATAATATGAGGATTGTGAGGTGGTGATCTAATTATACATCACCATGAGTTTATACATCTACCTAGGTAGTGACTCTAGGTTGTCTAGCTTTTCATATATGTCATCAATATGTTTCTCGGTGTTTGTGGTCTATCTTACGATGCATCTCGTCACACACAGTTTGTAGAGTGGATAATTTGTTGGAAATATCGAATCACCAAGTGTAACCATAGATATCTAGTTTAATAAAATGGGTTAGTAAAGAGTGGTATCAATGTGATTGACACTACATCATGGTCCTTCTAAGATTGATGCCTAGTAATGATGTGGGCAAGTTCATTGAAAATTATTACTAGAGAGTGGTACCATGGTCATAAACTTACTGTAATGATTTTGATAAGATAATTCTCAAATAAAGGTGTCAGTAGGAACCATACTTATTTATTTTTACTACTAGGGGAGTTGTACTCTTACATGAACATTATTGTATGGAATAGAAACAAAGGATAAGGTGTTGAAAATAGTAGCTTTGTCAGAATTTCATTGGGAAAATTATGGAGAAAATTCATATTCCTATCTTTGACCAAGTTGACCCTAAAGATGGCATGTTAGACCCACATGTGTGAAATAACCCCTCCTAAGACATATAAATTCATCATCATTGGAGGTCATTTGGCACTCACAAAACACATCAATTCACCTCTAAAGTTCGTAGAAGTAATCCATACGTACGGAGGAGAAAGGAGCTATTTCAAATTTTCATTAACCATCCTTTCCTTCTCTTTTGACTTGCACTGACTTAGACACTTTGACTCTATTTTGATTGATTTGTTTGGATTTTTTTGGGAGGCAAAATATTCCAGGAATATTTTTTGATGTTGGTCTCATCATTATCTCTATTTTCTAGGCATGTTGACTAAAGTTGATCGTATCCTTTGATTAGAGTTTGACCAAATGCTTGACTGAGTAATTTGACCAAATATTTTAGGAGGTCTTTTCTCTATTTGACCAAATCTTTGACTGAGGAAGAAGGTTGAATATTTCACTCTATGTTGACCAAAGAATATACTATTGTTTGGATGTTTATTGCAGTGTTGACTATTGACTTTGACCAAGAGTTGTAGGGATTGTTTGACTATGACTGAGCTTCCACAGGCCAAAATTTGACCCTCTATTTTAGACTGTTGTCTTTGACTAGAATTGACTTTCTCTCTATTGACAAATTTTGACCTGGTTGACTTGGAAAGTCAAGGGTTGACTTTGAATTGTTTATTGATGTACTATTAGACTATGTATATCATGTTGAACTGTTGACTTAAGGGGATTGGAACCAGGTTGAAAGTGTACTATTGTTGGCTTGAGGGGGCCTAACCTAGGTTCAGAGTTAATTAGCCAAACAAATCCCTACACTACTGGCCCTTTTGGCATCAACCCATGGTGCGTGGATTGAAGTCTCACCTGAAGCAGTATGGGGGGATGCTGGAACCAAGTTTCCACACCCTAGAGATGTTTAAGGGGTCAATTTAATCCAACTGTGCCTACCTTCGTGCAAGTCACTTCGTGCACTGTCTTGACTTGCGAGACCTTCGCAATCTATTAGGCTTGCCTTTCGTGCAGCCCTAACCAGGGGCTGAGATGCTTTCGCACTCTGGGCAGTGATCTGCGCTATTTCCCCAAGTCACACTACGTATCTTACTTATCTTCTTACAATTGTTATTTAATTTCGTGTAAACGGATACCTTATCTCACATTTACTTAATCAAGAAAATCAGATATGTTCGTGCACCATATAGACAACATAAATGCAATTTATACCCAATATATTTGATACAGAAAACATGAAATAAATACACAGAATTGATGTAAAACTTCTCTTTATTAATGCTTCAATAGTTACAGACTCGACTTGCCCTGCACACTCAACTACAGGGGTCTGTGCACTCAGTTGCAGAGTACTAGGCCTCTGCGCACTCATCTGTAGCGCCTTCTCCTACTCTACGACCCAAAGACTCAACTTTACACTTCCGACAAGACTCAATTCTTCTTCATTGCCTGACTTCTTCTTTTACAACTTAGAGCCTTGCTATATTTATGCAATCCCATGGTCCGCAGACCATGGGTAGATATTTAAAGCCGACATTATATTACAAAATTGAGGGCGGACAACACTATGAATCATTTACAATTTCACGCTCCACACCCACAAAATGTGGTCTTTACATCAGATTTACAACTTTTAACCAAAAAATGGGCTTTAAGCCTCAAAACTTCCCTTGGGGGATCCCACGCCCAACATGCCCCCAACACAAACATTGTGACTCGCCCTCGAGTCACTCTGTTGGTGCGGAGATCTTCGCGCAGAGACCTCCCAATTCTGCCTTGACTACTACAAGATCAGCAATGTACTGAGCAGCTGCCTACTGCACTTCCTGGATGCGCTGTTCAGAGACTGCTGTAGCTGAACTGCTGCCCTGCACCTGTTCCTGTGTTCCCTACATCTGCATGAGCTTGGATTCAATCGAGGCTATAATGACAAACGCCTCATTGATCCATGGTTGGATGTGCGCCTTCAAGATAACTTCCTTATGTTATGCATCATCTACCTGCTCCTTGAGTGCTTTTGCTTGCTGCATCTGCACGAGCCTTTGTGTAAGGGCCATTGTCTGTGCGGTATCTTTTATTTCTTTATACTGTTGTTGCAGCTCACATGCCTCTGTTTCTAAGCACTGTATGTTCGGGTCCTCTTGCAGAGTGGTGAGGACTTCAAACAACTCTTCAAACATTTTGGTGTAGTCCCTCACTGTACTGCTAATCTCCGCTATTCCTGCTGTAATGATGCTGGCGCACTGTTCCTTCACCTCAGGTGGAGTTGAAGGTTGCGCCTTCAATTACAACTCAGCTATCTAGAGGTTCAGCTCCAGTTGAACCTTAGTCATTTCTTCTTTCGCCTCACGCACTCCTGCTGCTAGTCTTTGGATGCGCGCCTCCACTGGTTCCTCGGCTGGGATAGCCAACTCATGGACCATCTGGCAGGCTTCCTCAACCACCTCCACTAGTTGTCTATTTTGTGTCATGACCTCGTCACACTGGAGGCTCATTTGTTCAATATTAATCTGTTGCACGCTCATTACCTAGAGTGCGCAACCCTCGCTGGCCTGTAGTTCTGCAGTCACTCCAACCTGCAGAACATAAAGTGTCTCATGAGGGACTATAGCCATGTTTATCCCAACTGCCTTTAGTGCACTGGCCATAGGCCTATCGGCCTCATTTTCTATAACTAGTGTGCCCTCTGGTAGCACTATAGTGTTGGTCATGCAGGCGTGCAACATTTCCTCAGCTGCGGCCGTGCCTACTACGAGTCTAGTCATTAGAGTACCAAACTGAGGAGTGTGCACCTACAACTCCTGTATTTGTGTCCGGGGGGCCCCTAACACTATTTAGTTTTCCTCCACGAACTGTTGGAGGGCCTCTGTGGTGACGTCCCGCACCATCTCCCCTATGTCATGGAGATCCCCCTCAGTGAGGGTGATTGGGTCAAAATAAGTCTTAGAGGCTTTTGACTTCTTCCACGGCCCCACCTGATCTCTCGAGCACTGTCACTTTAGCTGTGTGGATGCTGTTTATTGGTCTATGCCACCTTCCTTTGTTTCCGTCTCCTGTTCAGGCGAAGGCGACTTTTAGGCCTCGTGCTCCTTCCCTGTTGCCTTTTGTTGTTCTTCTGCTGCCTTTGTAGCATCCCATGCTTCCTGCACCTTTCCTGCTGCTACTTCATTCCTTCTCTTCTCAGCCAACTGCGCCATCTGCAGATTTGCCTCCTCCTTCTTCCTTTGTGTAGCGACTTCTCTGATTCCACCGCGGAGCTGGTGGGAGTGTGGCACTCCAGTGGCCACGATTCAAGCACTACGAATATGACATCGTCTGTGGCTAGGTAAGGTAGCTCCTTACATGCCTTGGTGAGGTCCTTCCTCACCCAAATTTATACGTGATGAAAGTCCACCTTGAACTCCACGAAGCTTTGCAGACTATTATAGACAGTGGGTGATAATCGCGGCTTGCAGTTAATCCCCATTCTGATGTTCATCACCATGAACACCCAGAATATCTTGTTGTCTCTGATCCTCAGTGCGTCTTTAGTTTCCCATAGCGAAGCATACTTCGCTGCCTCTAGAAGATCCTTTGCAATCGTGGGGAACTGGCTATCCTTAAGAAATTCCCAAGCCACCAACACTATGGATAGCATAAGCCATGCATAGTGGAAAGTCTTCCCCTGTTCTTGTGCCTCATGATAGTTTTCCAGGAACTCCCTACATAAGTAATCCACCCAGTTAAATTGGACCCCCTCTGCGCACTGCATGACAACTGCAACCACCGGCGCGGGCACCTCATCCGTGCGACACTTCTGCATAACTTTCCTAGCTAATATCTACATCATGACTTTGACCGCAATGTTATTGATACTAGAGATCGTGCACCCTCTCTTTTTCTTCTCCAACTTGAACTTCTTCTTCATGGCCTTTGCAATGGCCAAATCATCAATTTTATCCTCGGATATATTTGCTGGATCCTCCCCTTTGCAAGGGAGTTGAGTAATTCTGTGAATTAGATGACCTGTGATGGGATGGGATCCTCCAACCACAAACACCCACCATGCACCAGGCAGAGCAGCTGCCCGATGACGAAAATAGCCACTGGGGTGGGATGGTAATGTGGCACCTAGAGTAGGTTTAACAATCCTGCTTTCTCTACTCCTTGCAACCACTTGTGCGGCTACAATTCTATGACACCCTCCACTGTATTTTTCTTTGGCCGCATTAGCTACGTGGTTGCCAAATGTGGGAATTTATCATGGTCCACGAGATCCCAGTATTCAAATTTTGGAACAGGCACCTGTCCCAAGTGTACTCCATCAAAAAAAATATCATCAGGTAGCATCAGAGTCTACAGAGAGCTCTTGCTCTCATTTAGGTCCTTGGGCACCCATGCTTTCCCCTTCTGTAGAGGAAAATACTCGAGCAACTTGGTTAGAGGGTCTGCACCCTGGGTTTCTTCTTTCATTTCTTCATCCTCCTCCTCTTCCACCAATTCCTGGGGGACATGCACACCGATACCATAGGTTGCTTATCTTTCTTGGGTCTCGGTGTGCGTGGCGATTTAGGGATTTCTATGACTATCCCAACACTTTCTGGGGCTTCTCCTACTGTCATGACCTGTGTGACCTCTTTAGTGGTCATCTCCCTGATATCCATGGCTTCTTCAGACGCTGCCATATTGCTATTCCACATATCTCTCAATGGCTTAGGTAACTGCTCAAACAATGCCTTCGACTTCAAAATATCGAACAAATCGGATTCATGAATCTCTAGGTGCGCAATAGATCAATTCTCAAATTGCCAAGTGTTGTTTGCTAGGCAGCCCTTTGCACTTTATAATACCTTTTGAATTTGAATTTGACCGTTTCCCCCATTTTCGGTCCATTAATGCTATTGTTGGGCATAGAATCCCCCCAAGGCATGTTTTGGGGCTTAAAGCCTACGTTTTGACCAAGTCCTTTGTAAAGGCTGCACAATTTGTGGGCACCAAGCGCGAAGTAATAATAGAGTCACAGGGTTGTCTGCCCTTGTTTTTGTAATGTAATGTTGGCTTGAAAGATCCACCCATGGTCCGTGGACCACGGGATTGTATAAATAGAGCGAGGCTCTAAGTGTAGAAGATAGTTAAGAAAAGAGGAACAAATAGAGGCATGATGAGTCTAATAGCTTGAGTCGAAGTGTAAAGTGTGTCTTGGGTCATAGAGTAGGAGAAGGCTCTACGGCTGTGTGCGCAGAGGCCTAGTAGTCCGCAGTTGAGTGCATGGACCCTTGTAGCTGAGTGCACAGGGCAGGTCGAGTCTGTAACTTTGGGAAGAATTAATAAAGAGAAGTTTACCATATTTCTGTGTATCTTTTCCTATTTTATGTATTATTGGGTATAATTTGTAAGTTTGCTATTTATTTGCTGCGTGAACTTATATGCATGAACTGTATAAATAAATATCACAAAACTTCTACTTTCGTGAAGATAACTAACTGGTGTAAGAAGGAAAGTAAGATCTCTGGAGTGATTTAGGGAAATAGTGCAGAGCGCTGCTCTAGTAGCGTGGAAGCCCCACAGCCCCTGGTTAGGGATACGCGAAGGTGAGTTTGCTAGGGTGCAAAGGCCAAGGAAGTGCGCGAAGCAACCTGCACACCAGAACTAGCAGTTGGACCAAATCAACCTCATCAGACATCTCAAGGGTGTGGAAACCTGGTTCCAACACTCCCCCATACTACTTCGGGTGAGACCTTTGTCCGCGCTCCTCGAACTATTTCCAAAAGGGCCAATAGTAGATGGATTTGTTTGGTTAATTAACTCTGAACATGGGTCAGGCCCCTATAAGCCAACAAATGGTTCCGTTGCCGAGGCCAAGATCTCCATAGAGAGATGTCGTATCACTGGAATCCAAGAAATAAAGGAATTGAAGATTAGTTGGATAGAAAGATTCATGAGTTCATGGCACAGGAGAACATGAATCCACGACTATCAAAGGAAGAGTGGCTAGACTACTACTTATACACAAATATCCATGGAATTTTCTTCGCATCCTTCCCTACTGAGCTATACGAGTGGATTGCAAAGCTAACAGATAGCCAAGGAAGGTGCAAGCTTGACAGACCTATTGTGTGGACTCTAGAATTGGTGTGCAGATTAGAAGCATCAGAGGATAAGATCACGCACACTATTGATCACTGGCTCGATCGAATTATAGGAGGATTCATCACTGAGTTCGTGGTAGATACTTAAGTCAGGTATAGGAGGGCAAAATGATGCTTCTTCAAAGGACCATGAGGTAAGTATGTTAAATATTTGAACACTTGGATTAAAATGCTACTATGTGAAAAACAAGTTATGGTAATAAATTGATGTTTGGGGCTACCCGAAATGGGAGAATCTATAGAAGTGAAGGTAATGCAGAGCTAGAAACTAGCCTGTTGATTTCACCTCCACGAGAGGGCGAAGAAGTGCTCGCGAAGGTCTCACGAAGAAGTGCGATCAATTTGATAAGGCAGAGGATTCCGCGCATACCACCCCCACCCCCACCACCACCAGTTTCACCATCTTCACCCCCATCTTCGCCCATAGCACCTCGGCCACCACTGCGAATCAATACGACGATCACGATAAAGTTGCCAGTGTTCAAGGGAGTAGGGAATGAAGATCCGAACCAGTTTTGGTTCATGATAAAAGCTGTATGGGAAGCGTAGGGAATTACATATGACAATATAAAGAAAGTGACATTGGTCAACACTTTGCAGGATCGTGTGCTGACCTGGTACATTAAGCATTCCAACGACAATCCAAATGCGGGGATCATGGATATCCAAACTACGCTAAACAAAGAATTTAGCAAGCCGAAGTTAGAGGCGCAGTCAATCATTGGGTTCAAGGAAATCGCAATGCTGCCAGGCGAGACCCCTTGGGAGTTGGATCAGAGACTGAAGTGCACAATTTGTGAAGCTAACATGACATTGATGGATGGACAACACCGCGAATGGTTTGTAGCATTGTTAACACCACATCTAAGGAACGCGTTGTCACAATGGAGGCTAACAACTCAGGCCAAGGCCTTGGAGGTCATAATGAGATTGCATGAGACCTCGATACAAGATCCCAACCTGGGGGTTCAGCAGATTCATGCACAGTTGAAAAACTTGTGCCTTGAGATGCAGAGTTTGAAACAAGACAGGACGACTCACCCAAAAGTGCGTGACGAGGTATGGAGCATAAAGTGCAAGGGCTAGGGACATGGCAAGGACCACTACCCAGTGTTCACTAATTACCTCACCAGAGGAGGACCAATGCCATTAAGACTAGAGGCATAAGTAGGACCGAGCGCGGCATCTGCATTATGGTGCACGATCTGTCAGATAGGAGGAAAGCATGCTATAGATAACTGCCATTTATTATAGAAGTACATGCAGAAGTCACAGTAGTTGTTCTGTAATTTCTGTAGATCAGTGGGACATCATGAGCACACCTGTAGAAGTTATGAACTGATGGTGGACCAGACTCCTACCTACAGAGTTCAGGTTGAAATGTGGCCCCCTGACCAAGATGCAGGGATGGCGCGAACTGGATTTCAAGGGCTCGGATGAGGCCGAGGTGGAGGAGGGCCTGGAAGAGGTCATAGACAACTGATATGTTACAATTACGGAGGGCCAGGACATTATGCTCGTGATTGTACAAATCCAATGAAACTATCATGCTTGTATTGTACATTGTTTGATCATGAGATGGAGGATTGTCCCACACTAATAGTTCGGCTGCATGATAAAGGAGCGCTCCAACCTCCCCCGACTCAGAACCTGCAAATGATGAGGTCTGAGCCGCGCGAGGAATACCCTAATGTGAATATTGTGCTCTGAAGTGGAATTGCGATAGGGGATAACAAAGGCAATCAGGCTGAAGAAAGTACTTGGGTTTGTAAGGCTCCAACGAAGGAACCTGAGCTTGATTTGGAGTGCTAAGGAAACCTTCCTGGAAGCTAAGAAGAACTTCGCTGATGCCTCCACTTCAGGAAGTAAAGACAGACCGGAGCTAGAAATGGACCTATCGATGCTCACGACATTCCTGGAAACATGCACGAAGCTGTTGCACGAAAAAAATGCTGTAAAGGGGCTACAGGAACTCATAAATAGATGCGCTGGGACTGTGCTAGGAGAACCGCACATAGTTTGAAAGCTCGGAAAGCACACGACATGAATGGGAGGGAAATGGGATTGACCGTGTAGATTGGAGAATATGAGATGGACCAAGTGATTCTGGACCTAGGATCAGACGCAAACATTTTACCACAGCAAACATGGGAGTGCATGGGGAGGCCTATGCTGCAATGGTCTCCTATCCAACTGTGAATGGTGAACCAACAAAAGATCCTACTTGTGGGAAGATTTTAGGGAATCATAGTGGATATCGAAGGAGCAAGTGTGCTAGTAGATTTCGATGTGATAGAGATTGTTGATGACATCAATCCCTACCCCACATTACTAGGAATATATTGGGCCACTGACATGAATGGAGTGATAAATATGAAGAAGTGCAAGATTATTTTTGAGCAAAAGTCTCTGCGCGTTGTTGTACCTTTGGACCCTGCAGAAGGATTGTGCTACACGGAGCTAGTGTGCGACTACGATAACGAGGATGATCTGGACTACATCTACAAGATAACTACATGGGAGCAAGACTAGGTAAATCCAACCGCAGATGGACAAATCTCATGGGAGTGCGAAAGCTCCTACACATCGGATTTTGAAAAAGAGATAGAATGATGGCAGAACCGTTACACAAGGTAACCACATTGAACTGTCACATGATGACGAGATCGCTGCACTGCGTATCAATGGAGGTAAGGGATCTAGCTACGTATGATGGATTAAGTGAGGTAAATGACTTCTTGAATAGATTCAGAAGTGAGGTACTGGAACAACAATGTTTTGAAGCTTTGAAATGGGTATTGCACTCTATGCCCACGAGGTGGTGGGGTACGCACCAAGGAAGCTTCAGGGATTGGCGCGAATGCAGAAGAACGATGCACATACGATTTGGGAAGCCTTAGATGCGATTAACAGACAAGATTTCTCGACAAAATGGTTAGTGCGCCCACCTATCTAGATGGATACAGGTATATGGTTTGAAACCTACGTGGATGTACATAGTCTTCGCACTAGGAGACACGGTCAGTAAGCATGTGCGGGCAAGGCAATGGCACGAACAACCCCTCCTGTTGGAACCATGGAGTATTGAAAGACCAAGTGCGCAGAAGGTTACCCACGCAAAATCCTTTAATGAAGTATGTGATGTGCTAAACAAGGTCCACAATGCGTAGCGGAATGATTGGGACCTGCGCGTACTTGCAATACTATGGGCTTATAGGAAAATGTGCAAGAAATTGACGGGACAGACACCTTTCCAGTTGGTTTATGGCGTGGAAGCTGTCATGCTAATGGAGTATATTGTGCATAGTCTGCACATAGAAGCGCTCATAGGTGTGACAGACCACAATGCCCTGGAAGAGTGGCTTGCACAGTTCTAAGAACTTGAAGAGGAACCATTCCTAGCTGGCTTCCATCAGCATGTACAAAATCAGCATGAGAAGGCTTGGCATGATCGCCATATTAAGTTACGCACCTTCAAGGTAAATGATTTAGTGTTACTGTATGACAGTAAGTTTGATAAATTCTCGGGAAAGTTTAGAATGCATTGGCTGGGACCATACGTTGTTAAGGAGGTCACAAACGGAGGCGCAGTATAGTTGGTAAAGCTAAACGGAGAACCTTTCCTAGGCAAAGTGAATGGCAGTCAATTGAAGCCCTACAAGGGTGGCCCGACTATCTAACTAGTCAGCAGAAGCACAATCTTCACGCTCCAAGTAGCTGGACAAAGGCGCGAGACTATAAACAAATGTAGGTGATGCAGGAATAGGTCCAGGGAAGCAATTTTGACACCGCAATCTCGGAACAGTGGGTATAGGAGATTCAGCAGGCAGCCGCTCAGTGCGCTGCTGACCTTACAGTGGTTCTAATAGAGTTGGAGGGACTCCGCATGAAGATCTCCACGCCGATAGAGTGACTTGAGGGCGAGTCATGATGTTTGTGTTGGGGGCATGTTGGCCATGGAATCCCCCCAAGGCATGTTTTGGGAATTAAAGCAAACGTTTTGACCAAGTCCTTTGTAAAGGCTCCACAATTTTTGGGTGTGGAGCACGAAGTCATAATAGAGTCACACGGTTGTTCGCCCTTGTTTTTGTAATGTATTGTCGGCTTGAAAGATCCACCCATGGTCCGTGGACCATGGGATTGTATAAATAGAGCAAGGCTCTAAGTGTAGAAGATAGTTAAGGAAAGAGGAAAGAATAGAAGCATGATGCGTCTAATAGCTTGAGTCGAAGTGTAAAGTGTGTCTTGGGGCATAGAGTAGGAGAAGGATCTGCAGTTGTGTGAGCAGAGGCCTAGTAGTGCGCGAAACCCTGCAGTTGAGTGCGCAGGGCAGGTCGAGTATGTAACTGTGGGAAGAATTAATAAAGAGAAGTTTACCATATTTCTATGTATCTTTTCCTGCTTTATGTATTATTGGGTATAATTTGCAAGTTAACTATTTATTTGCTGCGCGAACTTATATGCATGAACTATATAAATAAATATAACGCAAGGCTTCTACTTACACGAAGATAACTAATTGGTGTAAGAAGGAAAGTAAGCTCTCGGGTTTGATTTAGGGAAATAGTGCAGAGCATCGCTCCAGCAGCGTGGAAGCCCCACAACCCCCGGTTAGGGTTGCATGAAGGTGAGTCTATTAGGGCGCAAAGGCCAGGGAAGTACGTGAAGCAACCTGTGTCCAAGAACTAGCAGTTGGACCAAATCAACCTCTTAGAGCATGTTTTTGGGCATGTAATCCCCCCAAGGCATGTTTTGGGGCTTAAAGCCCAAGTTTTGACCAAGTCCTTTGTAAAGGCTCCACAATTTGTGGGTGCAGAGCGTGGAGTCATAATAGAGTCACAGGGTTGTCTGCCCTTGTTTTTGTAATGTAATGTTGGCTTGAACGATCCACCCATGGTTCATGGACCATGGGATTGTATAAATAGAGCGAGGCTCTAAGTGTAGAAGATTGTGAAGAAAAAAGGAATGAATAGAAGCATGATGAGTCTAAGATCTTGAGTCAAAGTGTAAAGTGTGTCTTAGGTCGTAGAGTAGGAGAAGGCTTTGTAGCTATGTGCGCAGAGGCCTAGTAGTCCGTAGCTGAGTGCGCGGACCCCTGCAGCTGAGTGCGCAGGGGAGGTCGAGTCTGTAACCGTGGGAAGAATTAATAAAGAGAATTTTACCATATTTCTATGTCTCTTTTCCTATTTTATGTATTATTGGGTATAATTTGCAAGTTTACTGTTTATTTTACTATGCAAACTTATATGCATGAACTGTATAAATAAATATAACACAAGGCTTCTACTAATGATAAGATAACTAACTGGTGTAAGAAGGTAAGTAAGATCTCGGGTGTGATTTAGCGAAATAGTGCAGAGCGCTACTCCACACTCGAAGGTAAGTTTATAAGGGTGTGAAGGCTAGGGAAGTGCGCGAAGCAACTTGCACACCGGAACTAACAGTTGGAACAAATCAACCTCTCAGACATCTCAAGGGTGCGGAAACTGGGTTACAGCGCCCCCCCATACTACTTCAGGTGAGACCTCAGTCCGCGCTCTGCGAACTGTTGTTAAAAGGGCCAGTAGTACAGGGATTTGTTTGGCTAATTAAATCTGAACCTGGGTCAGGACCCTATAAGCCAACAAATGGTGTTGTTGTCGGGACCAGGATCTGCATAGAGATGTCTGATGTTGTATCAATGGAATCCAACAAAGAAAGGAATTGAAGGTTGGTTGGATAGAAATATTCACAAGTTTACGGTGTAGGAGAACAGGAATCCATGACTATCAAAAGAAGAGTGGTTAGACTGCTACTTATACACAGAGATCCATGAAATTTTCTTCTCATCCTTCCCTACTAAGCTATATGAGTGGATCGTGAAGCTAGAAGATAGCCAAGGAAGGTGCAAGCTCGACAGACCTATTGTGTGGACTCTAGAATTGGTGTGCAGATTGGAAGCATTGGAGGATAAGATTACATGCGATGTTGATCATTGGCTCGATCGAATTATAGGAGGATTCATCACTGAGTTCACGGTAGATACTTAAGTCAGCTATAGCGAGGTAGAATGACGCTTCCTCAAAGGACCGTGAGGTAAGTATGTTAAATCTTTGAACACTTAGATTAAAATGCTACTGTGTGAAAAGTGGGTTATGGGAATAAATTGATGTTTGGGGCTACACGAAGTGGGAGAATCTGTAGAAGCGAAGGTAGTGCGGAGCTAGAAACTAGCCCCTTGATTTCACCTCTGTGAGGGGGTGAAGAAGAGCTCACGAAGGTCTCACGAAGAAGTGCGATCAATTTGAGAAGGAAAAGGATTCCGCACATACCACCCCCACCCGCACCACCGTTAGTTTCACCGTCTTCACCCCCATCTTCGCCCATACTACCTCTGCCACCACTGCAAGTCAATATGGCGAGCACGATAAAGTTGCCAGTGTTCAAGGGAGTAGGGAATGAAGATCCAGACCAGTTTTGGTTCGTGATAAAAGCTGTATGGGAAGCGTAGGGAGTTATGGATGACAATATAAAGAAAGCGACATTGGTCAGCGCTCTAGAGGATCATGCGTTGTCCTGGTACATTAAGCATTCCAACGAAAATCCAAATGCGGGGATCATGGATATCCAAACTATGCTAAACAAAGAATTTAGGAGGCCGAAGTCAGAGGCGTAGTTGATCATTGGGTTCAAGGAAATCACAATGCTACAAGGTGAGACCCCTTGGGAGTTGGATTAGAGACTGAAGTACACAATTCGCAAAGCTAACATGACATTGATGGATGGAAAACACCGCGAATGGTTTTTAGCATTATTAACGCTGTATCTAAGGAACGTGCTGTCACAACAGAGGCTAACAACTCAGACCGAGGCCTTGGAGGTCACGATGAGATTGCATGAGACCCTGATGCAGGATCTAAACCTGGGGGTTCAATAGATTCACTCGCAGTCGAAACACTTGTGCCTTGAGATGCAGAGTTTGAAACAAGATAGGATGGCTCGGTCAGAAGTGCATGACGAGGTATGGTGCATAAAGTGCAAGGGTCAGGGACATGACAAGGACCACTTCCCAGTGTTCGTGAATTACCTCGCGGGAGGAGGACCAATGCCATTAAGACTAGAGGCACAAGTAGGATTGAGTGTGGTGCTTGCATTATGGTGCACGATTTGTCAGATAGGAGGAAAGCATGCTACAGATAACTGCCATTTATTACAAAATTACAAGCAGAATTCACAACAGTTGTTCTGTAATTTTTGTAGATCAGTGGGACATGATGAGCACACCTGGAGAAGTTATGAACTGATGATGGACCTGATCTAGAATTTATCCAGGATAAAGAATGAAAGGTATTACAAGCTCATGTGCATGGATGTGCCTATGTTACTTATTTAACGAATCGATAAGATTGCTAGAATACATAGACACTGAGGAAATTTGGAGAAAACATAACAAGTTCACCCAATGCTCTTGGGCTATGTCTCCTGGTCCAGCCTTTCAGTGGTGGCCTCTCTATTATGTTTTCAAGCAGAGTTTTTACAACAGTGAGCTCGATTCGAGTCTCACTAACATAACGAAGTTAGTAGGAATGGAGTGCACAGACTCTCCTTACTGAAACTCAACCTCTGTGGGTCACAGTAGTATGACAGGCCTACATCGAGGAGTTTGCTTGAACCTCTCAAGCTTTCAATGGAGTACACAGACTCTCTGACTCTATCCGGCTTTGTCTGGCTCAATGCTGCCTTCAGGTCAGCTCAAATTCTACTCTCTCTTCTCTGCTATTAGCTTTTTTGCGTCTCTATGTGTTGCCCCCTGTGTTCTGCTTCTGTCAGTTCATGGATTTAAAGCCAGTCTGTTATTTGACTACTCATTTTCACTTCCTAGCCTTTTGGCTTCCTTTCCTCTATCTGTTTGAATTCTTATGCTCTACATCATCATCACTGGGTAACGCCTTGCAGGGGGGTGGCCATCTATTTGCTAATGAATTGGGTGTTAGATTCCATGAATCATACTCGAATGGCCATTAAATATGTTTGCTTCAAGATCGCCTATGAACACGAATCGCTTGCCAACTCATCATCCACGTCAGACTTCAAATATCCCTTGTCATCTTGCTTTTTGACCTGTCAAATTCGGTCAGTCATCGGGACGCATCTCCACCATCGATCTAGACCCCCCAGATCCTACGATCGTCTTTCATATCGGGCGAACAAGTCGCACGACATTTACTCGTCTGATGCGGGTGATTTTCTCTCTCTTCTGCTGGACACATGTCGCTCGATGTGTGGCATCGGGCGGGACTCAGTGAAAACTGCTTACCACCTTGAAGCCTTCTGATATGCTGCCAGTTTTGGTGAATCCCACAATACGGAACCGAAACAATTACTTTTTCGAATTTTATAGCATTTTTGGGTCCAGGCGCTTCAGGGCTTTCCTTCATTGAGGGGGATGCCCTGCGATACACGATCAGCACTTAGCGCTAATCTGCTAATTGCGTATCAGAATCCACCTCTGTTTTCTGAATTAGCCTCTGGTTTTTCCAGTTTTGTGCCATTGCGCTTTACCATGGGCCAACAGTCTGCGCGGTCGACCGAGGGTCCTCATTGCTCCGCTCTGGCCACAACTGCAATTGTTATGAGGATTCCTTCTGATAGCTTCGATCTTTTCTAGGACTTGAATATTTTAGCATAATTTGAAATAGTCATGAAAACTTACAGAGGTTTTAGGATCCAAGTCGGATCAGGACCAGACTCCTACCTATAGAGTTTAGGCTGAAACATGGCCCCTTGTCTAGAATGCAGGGATGGCGCGAACTGAATTTCAAGGGCGTGGATGAGGCCGAGGTGGAGGAGGGTCTGGAAGAGGTCACGGACAGCTGATATGTTATAATTGTGGAGGTCCAGGACATTATGCGCGTGATTGTACAAATCCAACATGACTATCATGCTTGTATTGTACATTGTTTGATCATGAGATGAAGGATTGTCCCACACTAATAGCGTGGCTACGCGATAAAGGAGTGCTCCAACCTCCTTTGACTAAGAACTTGCAAATGATGAGGTCTGAGCCGCACAAGGAAGACCCTAAGGTGAATATTGTGCTCCGAAGTGGAATTACAACTAGGGATGATAAAGGCAAGTAACCTGAAGAAAGTACTTGGGTTCGCAAGGCTCCAACGAAGGAACCTGAGTTTGATTTGGAGCGTGTTAAGGAAACCTTCATGGAAGCCAAGAAGAACTTCGCTGATGCCTCCACTTTCGGAAGTAAAGATAGGCCAGAGCTGGAAATGGAGCCATCGATGCTCACAACATTCCTGGTAACATGCATGAAGTTGCTGCATGACAGCAAGGTTGTAAAGGGGATGCCGAAACTCATAAATAGATGCACTGGCACCGCACCAGGAGAACCACGTGTAGTTCAAAAGCTCGGAAAGCACACGACGTGAATAGGAAGGGAAATGAGATTGACCGCAAAGATTGGGGAATATGCGATGGACCAAGTGATTTTGGATCTAGGATCGAACGTAAACATTTTGCCTAAGAAAACATGGGAGCACATGGGAAGGCCTACGCTGTAATGGTCTCCTATCCAACTGCCAATGGCGAACCAGCAAAAGATCCTACCTATGGGGAGATTGCAAGGAATCATAATGGATATCGAAGGAGCAAGCATGCTAGCAGACATCGAAGTAATAGAGAATGTTATGACATCAACCCCTACCCTGCACTATTAGGAATAAATTGGGCCATTGACATGAATGGGGTGATAAATCTGAAGAAGCGCAAGATGATTTTTGAGTAAAAGTCTCTGCATGTAGTTGTACCTTTAGACCCTGTAGAAGGATTGTGCTACACAAAGTTTGTGCACGACTATGAAAGCGACGATGACTTGGAATGCATCTAGAAGATAATTGTGCGGGAGCAAGGGTAGTTAAATTCAACCACAGATGGACGAATCTCATAGGAGTGCGAAAGCTCCTGCACATCAGATTCTGATGAGGAGATAGAACGATGGTAGAACCGGTTACACAAGGTAACCACGCTGAACTGTAACATGATGACAAGATCACTGTATTGCATATCAACGAAGGTAAGGTATCTACCTACGTATGATGGGTTAAGTGGGGTGGATGAATTCCTGAATAGATTTGAAAGAGAAGTGCCGAAAAAACAAGGAAGTATCGGGGACTGGCATGAATGCAGAAGAATGATGCGCATACGATTTGGGAAGCCTCAGATGTGATTAACAGACAAGATTTTTGATCGAAATGGTTTGTGCATCCACCTATCCAGATGGATACAGTTATATGGTTTGAAACCTGCACGCCCACCTATCTAGATGGATACAAGTATATGGTTTGAAACTTGCGTGGATGTACACAGTCTTCGTGTTAGGAGACACAGTTAGTAAGCATGTGCAAGAGAGGCAATGGTGCAAAAAACCCCTCTAGTTGGAACCACGAAGTATGGAAAGACCAAGTGCAAAGAAGGTTACGCACGTAGAAGCCTTTAACGAATTATGCGAAGCGCTGAACAAGGTCCACAATGCGCGGCGGAGTGATTGGGACCTGTGCGTACCTGCAATACTATGGGCTTATAAGACAATGTGAAAGAAACTGATGGGACAAACACCTTTCCGGTTTGTTTATGGCGTGGAAGTTGTCATGCCAATGGAGTATATTATGCCTAGTCTGCGCATAACAGCGCTTACATGTATGACAAACTGCGATGACTTGGAAGAGTGGCTCGCGTAGTTGGAAAAACTTGAAGAGGAACGGTTCTTGGTTGGCTTCCATCAGCATGTACAAAAGCAGCGTGAGAAGGCCTAGCATGATTGCCATATTAAGTTTCACACGTTCAAGGTAAATGATTTAGTGTTATTGTATCATAGTAAATTTGATAAATTCTTAGGAAAGTTCAGAATGCATTGGCTGGGACCATACATTGTTAAGGAGGTCACAGACGGAGGCGCGGTATAGTTGGTAAAGCTAAACAGAGAACCTTTCCTAGGCAAAGTGAATGGTAGTCCATTGAAGCCCTACATAGGTGGCCCGGCTATCTGACTAGTTGGCAGAAGCACAGTCTTCGTGCTCCAAGTAGCCGGACGAAGGCACATGACTATAAACAAATGTAGGTGATGTAGGAATAGGTCCTGGGAAGTAGTTCTGACACTGCAGTCACGGAAAAATGGGTACAGGAGATTCAATAGGTAGCCGCTCAATGCGCTACCGACATTGCAGCGGTTCTAATAGAGTTGGAGGGACTTCGCGCTAAGATATCCGCACCAACAGAGTGACTCAAGGGCGAGTCACGATATTTGCTTTGGGGGCCTGTTGGGCATGGAATGCCCCCAAGGCATGTTTTGGGGCTTAAAGCCCAAGTTTTGACCAAGTCCTTTGTAAAGGCTCCACAATTTGTGGGTGCAGAGCGCGAAGTCATAATAGAGTCACAGGGTTGTCTGCCCTTGATTTTGTAATGTAATGTTGGCTTGAAAGATCCACCCATGGTTCGTGGACCATGGGATTGTATAAATAGAGCGAGGCTCTAAGTGTAGAAGATTGTGAAGAAAAAAGGAATGAACAGAAGCATGATGAGTCTAAGAGCTTGAGTTGAAGTGTAAAGTGTGTCTTGGGTCATAGAGTAGGAGAAGGCCCTGCAGCTGTGTGCACAGAGGCCTAGTAGTCCACAGCTAAGTGCGCGGACCCCTACAGCTGAGTGTGCAGGGCAGGTTGAGTCTTGTTGGGCATGGAATTCCCCCAAGGCATGTTTTGGGGCTCAAAGCCTAAGTTTTGACTAAATTTTGTTGTAAAGCTCCGTGAATTGCAGGCGCGAAAGTATGTTAGAGTCACAGGGTTTTCTGCCCTAGTTTTGTAATATAATGTCGGCCTACCCATGTTCCGTGGACCATGGGATTGTATAAATAGAGCGAGGCTCTAAGTGTAAAAGAAAATGAAGGTAGTAAAGAAGAAAGAGTTTAAGTATTTAAGTGTGTCTTTCGGTCATAGAGTAGGAGAAGGCTTTGTGTTGGGTTGTGTTATATTCTTTCCATGACTAACCTACATAGTGAATTGGGGGGTTAGAGGGGGGGGCGGAGCCCCCCCTTTGTTGCACTGATTGCACAACAGGGGGGTCACAGGGGGGTTAGAGGGGGGCAGTAGTCCCCCTCTACGAGGTCCAGGGTAGCGCCTCGGGAATTTTTTTTTTTTGGACCCTATATTAGGTTGGGCGAACCTACCTATGGTTTTCGGTCCGTGGTTTTGGACGCGATGGTTTTCGGTCCATGGTATTGGATGCTTCGGCATGTA
>APFE031193091.1:0-13562 GCA_000404065.3 Pinus taeda | reverse complement strand
CTTATTAGGGTTTGATTGTGCAGATTGGATGGAGAAGGAAGGAAAGCGTGGGACAGGTTGGGGAGGCTAGGTGAGGTCCTTATGGACCCTTGGAATTCATCCACAGAGGTTTCCCACGTTCAGAAGATCAGCAACCGTGTGAAAGACCTCCTACAGGATGTCTGCAGGGGATTCTACAGGAAACTCAGGGTTTTCTACAGGATGTCTCTGAATTGCTATAGGATGGTCTACCATGGAGGACTGAGGTGAGGGAAAGGTGATGGACGGGTAGGAGGGGATGTGAGAGATAGGGATCAGGTTGGTGATGGTTCAGGAATGGAAGGATGAGATGGGAAACGGGTGTAGGGAGTGTGTTGGAGTGATGGATGTGAAAGGTCAAGGAATGAGGCTACGTGAGAATTAGGAGATGTTTAGGAAAGGGCAGAACGCAGTGTAAGTTAAAGAAACGTGGTTGCATGCAAGGTCAAAACAGAAAGGATGGCAATGAAACGAGATGGAGGAGAGTGTAAATGAAACAAATGACCAAAATTGTTTATCAAACCAGAAATGCATCAACCTACACTAAGTGTACCGTGATTTTATTGAACAGTGATCCAAAACACAAGGAGAAATACGTATGGGACTGTGATGAAGAGATGTGTGGTTCGTGTAAATGACAAGGAAGCATCTAAATCCGAATCATAACTGTATCAACCAAATTCATGCGTGTTTTTGGTGGTTTGCTAGGGACTGCACCCCAATCTTCAAACGAGATGGCAGTGAGCCCTAACAACCGTTTTTGCTGGAGCTCCAAGAGATGTTATGTATCCTTTGCTACACTAAGCAAGTGGAAGTAATTGTACCATAAGCAAAATCTATCTAACTCATAGGAAAATCGAATTACAAGACTGCCATTCAAATTGCATGTGCAAATGAAACTTAAAGCGCTGGAAATGAAATAAACAATACTACAACAGAGGGGATCTATGGCTCTCAGGTTGGGCCCTAACCTGAGAGCTATAGTCTCCTAATAAAACTCAGGAATCGATCACAAACTGTCCTCTTTATTCATAATTCAATGTCATGCCAAACTGGCTTACAGCAAAAAGAAAAACAAACTGGACTGATTCCAAAATGATATGATAACCCAAAAGATTCAACAACCTATCTAAGGCTACGGCCTCCCTATTTATACAAAAAAAATGATGATCCGCCAAGTAGCCTTGATTCTAGGAGCTCGGCTGTCCAACTGAAGTTTAACTGCGGATTTGTGAGGCAGTCAAAACTGTTGTTCTGGTAGAACAGTTGATGACTGTTGTTCCTGTAGGACAGCTGGCTACTTCTGAGGCTCGGAGGGGAGATTGATTGGAGCTCGGAGTTCTCGGTGGGAATCACGAGGAATGTCCCAATGTTGTGGACATCCTTCCACAAAATCGGCAGTGCCACCTTATGTCTCCTTACTCCTTTTACGTTGTCTTTTGTTCCCCTTTTTCCATGCAAAAACCTGGAATCACAATGCATTAGTCACGTGGATAAAGTGTCTAACCTTCCTCCTACAAACAACACGAAATAACTAAGAAATGCATGCATAAGCAAATAAAGATGAATGGTTTGAGCAAGTAAAGTAGGCCAAAATGAGCCCGAATTGTACCAAAATTGGGGCTCATCAGATACTAGAAGCAGAATGGGTACATTTGGTCATCCATACATTGGATATTATCCCTAGATATTGGTATACAGAGTTAGAATTATGTAAAGGAACAACAAATTGGGGAGAAATGACTCAAAAATTTAAGGCAAGTTTCAGCTTTGAATCAAATGATCCTTCATTTGATATAACTATGCAGAATATCAAAGAGAATATTTTTTCACTAGAAGATCAGACCACACAGAAATCAGTACCCTTGTGCTTCATCCACAAACATTCTCAAATTGTTAAACAATTCATGGAATGCTACAATGTCACATAAGAATGTGAAGAAGAAGATGACACAAGAAACCTACAATTACTAGAAACATAATGGGAGTGCGCAATAGCAAATCCAAATATAAAATTTACATATTATGAAAAATACATTAAAACATGCAAGGTGAACATTAGAACTTAACAAAATCAAAGATCACAATTATTGGAGACTATTATGATGAAGAAACAATAAGAAAGATTGATGATTTGTTGCGCGAATACCGGGACCTATTCCCAACTACCTTTTAGGAGATGAAAGGGATAGCTAAGGAGCTAGTAGAAATGAAAATCCCATTGAAATAGGGTACAAAGAAACTCAGACAAAGACCTTATAGGCTGAATCTAGTACATGAGAAAAAAAGTGAAGAATGGGCTAGATCGAATGTTAGAAGTTGGGACAATTAAACCAATGGAATAATTTGAATGGATAAGCCCATTGGTAGTGTAGGAAAAGAAGATAGGGGAGATCATAATCTGTGTGGACTTGAGGAATTTGAATGATGTTTGTGTGCATGACCCATTTCCTAACCCATTTACAAATGAAGTATTAGAGAATGTACGAGGACAGGAAGCCTACTCTTTTATTGATAGATTCAGGCTACCATCAGATTAAGATTGTGTTAGAAGACAAACCCATAACTACTTTTGTGAAAGAGTTGGGAGATTTTCAGTATATTGTCATGCCTTTAGGTCTAAAGAATGTACCAGTAGTATTATCCATAGTCATGGTAGCAACATTCAAATATTTTATCCATAAGTTTCTAGAAGTATATTTGGATGATTAGATAGCATTTAGCCTTTTAAATAAGAAAATTGAGGTTTTGCGTTTGATTCTTGATAGATGTAGACAATTAAAGATCTCACTAAATTTGAAGAAATGCATATTTTTCTTGCCATTTGGTATTATGTTGGGTCATGTAGTATGCAAGCAAGGCTTGTTGGTTGAACCTGCAAAAATTGTTTTCAAAGTAGATCTTCCTCCACCTACCTTAGTGTGAAAATTATGCGCAAATCTAGGTCATATGAGCTACTATAGGAATTTCATAAGGGGATATGTGTGGACAACAAGCCCCTTAGAAAAGTTGTTGAGAAACAAGACTAATTTTTTATGGGATGAAATGTGTCAAAAAGCTTTGGATCCTTAAAGGAAAAGTTGGTTACTGCATCAATTTTAGTTTTTCCAAATTGAGGGAAATAATTTCATGTTCATGTTGATGCATCTTCCATAGCTTTGGGCACAATTTTAGCTCATCTAGGAGAAGGGGACATAGATCACCTCATTGCATTTGCCAGTAGAAAATTTTCAACTGCTTAATAGAATTATACTAATATAGAATGAGAAGGTTTGTCAATGGTGTATGCACTATAGAAATTTAGACACTACCTGCTTGGGTCACACTTCAAGATGTACACTGATCATTTTGCATTGAGGTACATCGTCAACAAGACAATTTTTGGGGGATGGGGGGGATATGTAGATGTTTGATTCTTTTTCAATAATATGACTTTGAGGTAATTGTGTAACCAAGGAGACTTAATGCAGGACCAGATCATTTTTCGTGCATATTAATAGGAGAACATGTAGGGAATATTGATGGTAATCTAATAGAAGCACACTTGTTCATGGTAAGAATGGTTGATTTCTACTTCACATACATTATCCAATTCCTAAGAATAGGAGTAGCCCCATCAAAGTATACAATTGTGCAAAAGAAACAACTAGTGGTAAAGGAAACAAATTATGAACTCATAACAAGATGACTATACAAGTTACGTGCAAATGGCATACTTCAACATTGTGTGTTAGCACATGAAAGGCCCTTGATATTTTCAAAAGAACATGAAGGATTTGTAGGAGTCATATATAGGAAATGTTATTGTGCAGAAGATTTTGTGTGAAAACTTTGGTACCCCACTCTCCATAAGGATGCCAAGGAATTCTATCATAACTGTGATGTATATCAACAATTTAGGAAACCATATAGAAGGCATGAAATTCCCTTGTTTCCATAGGTGACATTACAATCATTTGATAAATGGGCAATAGACATCATCGAACATATCAACCCACCAGCAAAATTATCAAGATCTCAGTATATAATAAATGTGACAGATTATGTTACTAGATGTGGTCCGGATTTAGACAGGAATGCAACAAATTACAAAGATAACCATAAACACATTGATGCAGTGGAAATAATACTTCATTTCATTAATGTAAAACACTAAAATATGCTTACAAACAGAAATGGAAATAAACTAGCTAGGGCGATGGTAGCTTATCTCTAAGAAGAGATGTGGTGGCTACATGCCTCTGAACTACCTTAAAATGAGGCTCAAGGGCCTTTTTATTATTGAAAAATAAGAGCAAACCCTAAACAACCAAAACCCAAACCTGAGGATATGTAACACCAAGAGTTTATGGGCCCCGTTGGGGTGAGTTGGACAGCCAACTTCCCGGGGTCGCGACTTGGTCATATTATCTTCATTTGACGCGCATGAAAGCCCGTTGGAAAGATCTCTTCGAGGGCTACGAAAGAAAAAACATTTTTAGACAAAAAATTGTTGGCAGTAGATTTCCAAGAAAACGTCGTTTAGGGACTCAAAACGGCTCCAGAAGTTTACGACCCGAAAAACTACTAAAAATAGTAAATTGTGCTACAATTAAGGAAACTGAAAAACTGAAAGAAGCAATGGTGGTGGTCCAAGTGGAATTGGTGGGTGGCCACCAATATCCACCTGGATCATTCCTCCCCCCTTAGGAAGCAATGGTCCCCATTGCGTTGAGTTCCTCCATGAGATGAGGTAACTTATGCTGAACTTGATCCCTGGTGAGCCACTTGCCCTGGTGAAGGAGTTGGCCTGCTTTGAAAACTAGATACAGTTGGATATTCTACTGGGGAGTGTGCTTGATTTGTGTGTCCATGATCTTATCAGTTGCAGCTTGTTCCATGCAATCTGGATTTAACTCTATGTGTGTGAGTTTTTTTGCAATGTCGGATGTGTCTAGTAATGGTGGAAAGTATGGTCGAAGGCAGTCCACATTGAACACTGGGTGCAGGCCAAGGAATGGGGGAATGCTGAGCTCAAATGCATTATCTCCCTCATCATTGGTAATGGTGTAAGGACCATAAGGCGTTCCTTTTGCAAATGTAACCAGACTTTGTGGCCCACCTGAAACTTGTGTGGCACCCGATTTTGATCATGTCGTTGCTTGTACTTGGCATTTGATTTCTCCAGAATGTCATGGACCTGCTAGAAAATATGTTGGATGTGCTCAATGAAGCTTTTTGCCTTATCTGTTTCAGACTGGACATGAGCCAAATCTGTGTGAGTAGCTGCAAATGGCATGGCCACATCAATGGGACATAGTGGCCGGAATCCCAAGCCCACCTGAAATGGGTTGTGGCCAGTCGAGCTGTGGAGAGCTCGGTTGTAGCTTTGTTGAACATAGGGGAGGCTCTTGTCCCATGTGCATGGATTCTTTGAGTTGTACATGCGCAAAATGTGTACGATCGTCCTGTTTACAACCTCTGTCTGGCCATCAGTTTGAGCATGGAAGGTTGTGGACTTAGTGAGTTTGGTGTCTAGCATCGACCAGAGACTGGACCAAAATGTACTGAGGAACCTATTTTCCTAATATGAGATGATAGATTATGGGATCCCAAAATGTACCCACACTCGTTCAAAGAAAATTTTAGCTGTGGCTTCTGCTGTGATATTCTTCTTACAAGCTGCCATAATGCCCATCTTTGAGAACTTGTCAATGACCACAAAAGCACAGTCATTTCCATGCTTAGTGGAAGGAAGGCCTGACATGTAATCCATGGAGATGGATTCCCAAGGTCAACTAGGGGTAGGTAGAGGGCTATAGAGGCCTTGCTTTTTGATGGTCGGTTTCACAATGGCACAAGCAGTGCATGATCTAATGTACTTCCCAACATCCTGTCAAAGATTTGGCCAATAGAAATACTTTTGTAGTACTGCCACCATTTTCTCAACCTTGAAATTTCTAGCAGCCTGAATGTAGTGTGCTTCCCAAATCATCTTGGCACGCTCACTTGAAGGAACACAAAGATGGCCCAGGTGACATAACAGGGCATCCTGGAGGTGAAAATCTGGAACATGCTAACCCTCCAAGAGTGTCTAGTATCTGTGGCCAAATTCTGGGTCGCTTTTGTAGAGAAGTTTCCAATCAAAAGTCTCGTGCCCACAAGAGTTGAGCACAATGGTTAATGCTATGATCGGTGGTCGAGTGAGGCAATCTGTAACATTATTGGTGCTTCCCTTCTTATACTTGATATTCAAATGGAATTGTTGTAGGTATGTGGACTACTTCTGATGGCGATCATTTTGTAACTTCCCTTGGGTCTATATGAACTGCAGGGGTTAGTGGTCTGTGTGGATGACCGTTTCCTTCCCCAAAATGTAATGCTTCCATTATCGGTAGGCCTACACAATGGAATACATCTCTTTGTCATAAGTGAGATACTTCCAGGCTGTGTATGAAAGTGTCTCACTGTGATATGCCACTCGATGCCCGTGTTGAGTAAGAACTACCCCAATATCATAGTCAGAGGCATTTGTCTCAACATCAAATGGTTGTTGCAAGTCTGGTAATGCGAGCACTGGTGCAGAGGAGAGGCGATCTTTCAACTCTGTGAATGCCTTCTGTTGAGATTCAGACCAAAAGAATTTTTCTTTCGCTCCTCCCTTGGTGACTTGACTTAAGGGCCAAGTGATATGAAAAAATCCCAACACAAACCTATGGTAGAAGTTGGCAAGACCTAGAAAGCTGCGAAGCTCTGTCAGAGTGGTTGGAGATGGCCAATCCCGAATGACTTGGATCTTCGCTAGATCCACATGCACCCACTTTTCATCAATAATGTATCCCAGATACTGAACCTGGGTCATGCCAAAAGTGCATTTCTCCAAATTGGCACATAACATGTGTTGCCACAGTGTTTGGAGAACCTCTTGACTATGGTGGAGGTGCTCTTCCCAAATCTCGCTAAAGATCAAGATGTCATCCAATTATACCACTACAAATGAGTTGATGAATGGTTGCAAGATGTCATCCATTAGCCTCATGAAGGTTGCAAGAGAATTTGTTAATCTGAAAGGCATAACCAACCATTTGAAAAGGCCCTCCTTGGCTTTAAAGGCAGTCTTCCACACATCGGAGGGTTCAATTGGTACTTGGTGATATCCTGACTTCAAATCGATCTTGCTGAAATATCTTTCTCCCTTTAGTTGGTTCAGGAGGTCATCAATCCGTGGGATCGGGTACCTATTACATACAATGATCTTATTCAGCACTCGATAGTCAATACAAAGTCTCGAATTCCCATCCTTCTTCTGTACCAACATGATCGGGCTCCCACAGGGCGATGAACTTGGGCGGATGTGACCTTTCTACAGCAGCTCCTTAATCTGCCTCTTGATTTCATCATTCTCCAGAATGAAGCACCGATAGATTGGTCCACTGAGCAGTGGTGCACCTGGGGTCAGATCGATGGAGTACTCGACCTGACAGTGCAAAGGAACCCCTGCAAGGGAGGTGAAGATATCCTCGTACTCCTCCACGACCTTGTCCATCTACAGGTGTCGTGCAGAGGGAACCTGTCTGGAGGTCATGGCCACTGTCTTCTTCTTTCCTTAAGGGTGTATCATCACGAAAACAAATTTCCCAGTTTTGGAAATGAGCTTACTACATTGTTTTGTAGTAACCAAAGAGATGGTGGTAGGTAGTGCTACCTCTGATATCCTGTACAACTTATTTCCCAAAGTAACAATAATAGCATGGGGCCTTGATTCATACATAGCATGTTTCTTCCACAAGTATGGTTGTCCTAATAATACATTAGAAACTTCAAGGGGATCAATGTCACACAATACCTCATCCGTGAAGGGCTTGGTGTTGTATGGAAGGTGACACTACTGGCTCACGCAAAGATCCCATCCTTGGTGAAGCCACCCGATGGTGTACGGTTGTGGATGTGTTGTGGTTAGTAAGCTCAGTCACTTCACGACCTCTACCGAAATGAGGTTCTTTTGGCTCCTGCTGCCGACAATGAACTGTAGTGAGGAGCCCTTTACCCACATGTGGGAGTGGAATAGATGTTTCTCCTCCTCTAGATCTTTGAGTTCCTCCTTCTGGATCTTCGTTGTGGCAACGGTTGCATTGGCCTCTGCATCGATAATCTGCTTCCCTTTATCATTCCCCTTATTAGGTTCTGACTCAAAGTCGGAACATGCATCTGATTCTGAAACCTTTAGCTCAGCCACCAGTGACTGCATGGCCCGAAACTCACTTGTGTTGTGAGTGGAGCTCTTAAGGAACTCACACCACTTCCCTGTGTCCTTTTTTGGCTTCATGGCATTGTTCTTTGTTTGTAGCTTTGGCAGGTTGTCTTGGGCTGCCCCACCTTGGCTTTGTCCTTTATTTTGTAGTTTTTGAGCACCTTTCCCTTACTTTAGATTCACAGATCCAAAGTCTAGCTTCTTCTATTTAAACTTTTGCTTGACCTTGACAGCATATCGATATGTCATGCCAAGCGAGGAGATGTTCAAGAATTCTATTTCTTCCTAGATGTATTTGTGCAGGTAGTCATGATATTTGAGTACCAAATGCTGCTCTGTATCCTTGATACCCAGCTTTGTGCGAAGGGTATGGAAAATATTGGTAAACTCTGGCACATCTTGGTCCCTTCCCTGCCGCAGTGTGGTCCACTTTATGTATTGATCCTCATAGCTTCTGATAGGGTAGTACTACTCCTTGATGGCATCTCGGAATGAATTCCAAGTGGGTGCGGCTGAAAATAGTGAGCTTGTACTTTCATCCTTCTGCTCGCAGTAGGTTTCCCACCAGTCCTTGACATGGGGGTCTTCTTTGAGAAGAGCGAAAATAATATTTTCCAACTGGAAAAATCATGAACAGAAAAATACCCTCTAGCAGATTTAACCATTTATCGATGACATTTGCGTCTATCTGACCCTTGAATATGGGGATTTCAAAATGAAATTGTACCTTAAATGATGTGACGTGTCCAGAGTAGCTGTTGGAAGTCGATGCGTCGCCCTTGGGTCACCACTGAAGGATCTCGGAAAAGTTGTCCATCATTGCGTTCCTTTGTCACTCGAGGGCTTCCTCGAGCAAGATTTTGATAGGATCTCCTACCCCCTCATCTTTCTTTTCATCTGCCATGGGAGGCCATCGGGATTTGCGAGGCTGATCTTGCAAAGTTTCGACCAGTTCAAGCCCTAACTCCTTATATCCCGACCTTGTTGGGGCATGCAAAGAAAAACAAAGAAGAAAAAAGTAGACTGCTCTAATACCACTGATCTAGACTTAAAGAGGAACGCAACAAATTACAGATAACCATAAACACAAAGATGCGGCGGAAATAATACTGCATTTCATTAATGTAAAATATTGAAATATGCTTACAAACAGAAATGAAAATAAACCAGCTAGGGTGATGGTAGCTTTATCTTTGAGAAGAGATGTGGTGGCTACATGCCTTTGAACTACCTTACAATGAGGCCCAAGGGCCTTTTTATTATTGAACAATAAGATCAAACCCTAAACAACCAAAACCCTAACCCAAGGAGATGTAACACCAAGAGTTTATGGACCCCGTTGGGGTGATTTGGACAGCCAACTTCCCGAGGTCACGACTTGGTCATATTATCTCCGTTTGATGTGCATGATAGCCCATTGGAATGATATCTCCGAGGACTATGGCGAAAAAGATGATTTAAGACAAAAAAAAATGTTCGCTGGTATATTTCCAAAAAAACATTGTTTAGAGCCTCAAAACGGCTTCGGAAGTTTAGGACCCGAAAAATTGCTAAAAATAGTAAATTGTGCTACAATTAAAGAAATTGAAAAACTGAAAGAAGCAATGGTGGGGGTCCAAGTGGAATTGGCAGGTGGCCACCAATATCCACCTGGATCAAGATGGGTTGAGGCAGAACCTGTCAAAGATTGCAATGCAAAAACAACAACGTTATTTTTTATTGAAAATGTGATTATAAGGGATGTCTTAAAATATTAATGAGTGATAAAGGCACTCATTTTTTTATAAGGAAATTGTTGCCTTGACATAAGAGTTTCAAATCTGCCATCAGAAGAGCAGACTGTATCATCCTTAGGAAAGTGTCAATGTTGAGGGCTTCAACAAGATTTTGGAAAATACATTGACAAAAGTATGCAATGTAAATCAAGATAATTGGGAGTTAAGGATTCCAACCATCCTATAGGCTTATAGGGCCACATATAAGACATAGATAGGCAAACACTTTTTAGACTAGTATATGGACTTGAAGTAAAGATGCTTATGGACTTTATAGTACCAAGTCTACACATCCTTGTATTCGTAAACTTGGCTACTTCTAGTGTAGTAGAGCAAATACTTTCATATTTGTTTCTATTAGAGGAAGATTATGTAGTAGCCGAATTTCATCAAAATTTCCAAAAAGCGTGCGATAAATCTTGCCATGATAGGTGTATAAAATAGAAGAAGTTTCAGCCATGAGGTTGGGTTTTGTTGTATGAAAACAAGGTTCTAAAGCATCCAAAGAAGTTTCAAATGCATTGTTTAGGTCCATATACAATCATATGTGTGACAAAAGTAGGATTTTTTCAATAAGAAACACTAAATGGGGAACCTATGGAAGGTTTTGGCGATGGAAGCCACATTAGGGGAGTTTTTAAGTCTAAAATGGGCCTCCTAAGAAAAATGTACAACCAAAATAAAATTTATAAGAAACAATATGATTCAAGATGATGATGTCAACCATGGGGGACAATTCACAATTTTTGAGTAAAAAATTAAAAAGATTAAAAAATAATAAATAATAAAACTACTTTTTCAAATTGTATTTTTAACTTATCTCCCTAAGGTTTTACTCAAATTTTGAGTGGGAGTACTTGTTGGATGCAATATTTAATTCCTCATCCAAGGAGTACTCATGTTGCATACTTATGATGGACCTTGTACACGAAAAATGAGAAATACATGAAAAAAACGTGATTGAAATCACATTTTTCATGTAGCAGGGTCCATCAAAAGTATGTAACATGGGTACTCCTTGGACAAGGAATCAAATTATGCGTTCAACGAGTGTTTCCGCTCGAAATTTGAGTAAACCCATAGGGAGATAAGTTGAAAAAACAGTTCTTTTGTTTTTTCCCTCTAAAATTTAATGATGTAATCTAATCTTATTTAATTATTTCCATTATTATTTTATAATTTCCTTAGGAGGCCCATTTTAGACCTCAAAATTCACTTAATGGCTGAAACTCTATCGGAGCAACTGATTTTCCACATAGAAAGAGAGAGAGAGAGAGAGAGAGAGAGAGAGAGGTGTTTTTGGTTTTTATATTTTTCTCAGAAGACAGGCCACGCAAAGAGGATAGGAAGGGAGAACAACATATATCCACCAAACAAGAAGATAGTTGTCAAGCACTAAATTATGGAAAAAGTGACAGGGAAAAGAGAAAAAGTGTCGGAAAATTTCTTTATTAGCTATGTAGGTTGGATAGTTGGGTGATGTAAATGCTAAAATTCCACTTCATTAATAATAGATCAGATGCACTTTAATGACAAAAACCTCATGGATTGGCAAACCTAATTGGAAGAGGTGTAGTTTTCAAGCACGACACACAAACCATTTTGTGCACATTGTTATGCCTCATTATGGCATACCGTAAATAAATAGAGGCAAAAAAAACAAAAAAACAAAAAAAAAACGAAACAAAACAAACAAACAAACAAACAAAAACAAAACAAAACAAAAAAACAAAAAACGTGACTTTTTTTGTGTGCAAGGAGGTGTTCAGGTGGACAATCAAAATCATACCACACATACCACCACAAATAGTGGAGGAATATAAGTGGATCCCGCACTTTAAGGTGACCCAACATTTTATGTACATACGAGTGAGGAGGGATCCTATAAAGCAATGGCTTCAGAGCCACTATAGGTTGACATAGTTGGAGGTAAGAAACAATATCAATGATTGGGATGCAAAATGGAAGATACCATTTGAGGAGATAGAGGAGGAAAAAAATATAGCAAGTAGAGGAGAACTTTGTGCATGAATTTGTACAGGAGACAGAACAAGGGAATGGTGCAGGAGGTTTCCAAAAAAAAGATACCATGTAGGTTGGGGAGAAAAGGAAGTAGAAACAAACAACAAAAGAAGGAACTTCCCAGGCAAGACCAAAGAGAAAAGCCACAAAGCTAGGGGTCACTCAAATTTATTCATTATCTGATGATTACTTGGAGAAGATTAGGGACCACGTTAAAGAGAAAATGGAGGAAGCATTGGAAAAATTCACACAACAACAACAATAGATGCAAATCAGAACACAGTGACAATTGGAGCAACTATACCAATTATTGGAATCCATTATATTATCCACAATGCATCCAACAATGACAAAAAATAGAAGCACAGAGCATAACAAGGGTCACAGAGCCAAGAACTAGCAGTCCCAGCCATCAGGGGAGTGTCATGCACTATAGATATGTTGAAGGCAATGGAGTTTCATCCATGTGGCGTTAGTACTATCACAGTTACTACTGGACATGTTGAATCAATTACAGTTAAGTGCTACACAAGAGATATAATTTCACACAACTACAACAACAATATAGTTGACACAATTATCAACACCAAATGAGGCATTGTAGGTAGAAAGAATACAGTTGGTTGCATAGAAGAGGCAAGTCATCCGAAGAGAGGAAAATTCAAGGAAAGCAATCAAGGAGGTCTACAAAAACCTCCTAGAGGCCCAAATGGAGGTTGAAACACTAGTAGAGGGGAAGTTGACAATGATAGGTGAGGTCATTCAAGGTCTCAAAGCTAAGGTTGTAGAGCTAGAGTCACAGACTAATAAAATAATTGCACCTGAAGAGAAAGCATATAAAGAGAAAGAACAAGTAACCAAAATGATTGTGGAATAAATAAAATCATTAGATGAAGAGTGAAATAAGATATATGAATAAGGAATGAAAATTTGGACAAGGTTTCTAAGGAGTGAAGAGCTCAAAGAAGTAGTGCAAAATATCCAAGCAATGAAAGAGAAGGCACAGAAGCTTAAAGATAATCTGAACACATTGCCACTAAATAAGCATGAGATTGCAATGTTGGAGAGTGCACATCTGACTACAAAAATTAATCAGATGATATTTGACCAGCAAAACTTGGTGCAGAAGAATGAAATTTTTCAAGTTGAAGCACTAACGGTCACAAATGAGATCAGCATGGTGTTGGATACCTATACCAATAGGTTTCATATTTCATGATGGGCAAATTCAAATGCCAAATATGCTCTATTTTGCTGACTCAAAGATCCCATATTTCAAGGAAAAGCAAGGTATGTACATGCCTTCATGCTTATTAAAGTTTTGATGGATGGTCCAACAATCTAAACTGGATCATGCCATGTTTCAATTTTGTGTTGTAGAATAGAGAAAGAAATATGTCCAAACTGTTTAATCTTGGCAGATCAATAGTTAGGCAAAGAAACTAAGGTTCCCAACAGCTTAATCTGGGGCCTTGGAAGAAATAAGGGTAGTGCTAGATAGGAAATCAAAGGGAAAA
>APFE031193065.1:0-10195 GCA_000404065.3 Pinus taeda | reverse complement strand
ATATATAGATCACAGGTGGTCGCTCGAATGAATAGTGTGTGATATTTCTACAGGAAAACATAAACTGGAGAAACAGTGAAGTTTTTCTTCCATTTGGAGCAGGAGGTCGATTCTGTGCGGGAGCAGAACTTGCTATGCTTGAGATCTCTCTGTTTCTTTATTATTTTGTCAGTAAACACAGGTATACAAGTTAGAATATTACTTTTTTTCACTAAATAATGATTCCATTTCAATTTATAACTCAGACTTGCATAATAATTTGGGACTTGAAAATTATGGGTTGTGTCACAACTAGCTGATTCCTTTGGATTTAAATTTTTAAGATTTTATGTAGGTACTAAATTAAATCAAACTTTGATTGCATTATGCAGTTGGGATCAGCTGAAAGAAGACAGGCCCTCTTACTTTCCGATGGCCAGAATGGTCAATCGATTTCCAATACATGTCAAAGAGAGGAGACAGTGACAAAAGGCTAGATGCATCCTCTGTCAACTATTCCCATGGGAAATGCTTAAAACTCATTTATAAAATTTACAGTGGTAATTGAATGTATTTTTCGAAGTAATGTTTCCATGTTAGGTATAGTTGTTTTCGATTTAATGAGTTCGAATTATTGTTTTTAGGATGAGTCTAGAAATTGTTGATTCCTATGTAATAAATTAGAATCATTATTTAAAAGTATTTAAATCAATGCGTAATATATAACTGTTGTAATGAATATTACTATTTAAAATTTGTATCATGCAAAATCTCTCTATTCAGATTTCCTATTTTTTCTAATATGGTATCAGAACTAGTTTAACCTATACCATAACTAGTTTAACCTTAACTCTCTCTGTGATCGTGCATTTTTAAGATAGAACAGTGTATTGTATATTGTATAAGATTTTGAGTTTTTTTTGGTGATCCTATCTGTATAGATCTATAGATCTGAGCTAGTGTGAGAAGGATATATCAGTGTAAAGGTGTATTGTTCTTCCGAGCGTAAAAAGAAAACTGATCACTGTGATCCCTTGGCTTAGAAATTCATATACTGTGAATTCGTTGTTTATTAATTTTTTAATATTTATATTCAAAATTAAAAAATTAATTAATTAAAATAAATATATTTTATAATAATAAATGGAAAAAGAAAAAAAAATGGCTAACTCGGTAGAAGATGAGAAAATAAGTTAAATTTCAAATACCATAATGATAAACAACATAAATTTAATTTTTTTAATGATAGTTAATTCTTTTATATATTTGTTTTTTTCATTTGAATTGTGCATGTATTATTTGTATATATATATTAATGTGGTGGTATGTTATAAAAAAGAGGTAAGCAACATTAGAGGTTTTTAGTATTATATAATGTAATATTTAGTTAATGTTATTAAAAATAGATTGAGATGATAAGATAAGTATTTTGAGATAATAAATATATTATACTTCATTCAAATTTTGAGAATTTTTAAAATAGAATTTATTTTATTAATAGTTTTTGTTAGGGAGGATTTTAGTATTGATTTTTTTGTTGATTAGTATTAGTTTAGCATTGATCAATGAATTTATGAAAGTTAATTTTCAAAAAAAAATATTTATGAATATTATAAAAAAACATTTTTAAAATATATAGTTTGACCATAATTTGATGATCTTATTGTAGCCTTTGTACAATATAATGCTATGTGGATAAATCATTCATATATTTATACTATAATTTGTGGATATAGTTGCAATTTTCATCCTGGATTTTTAGATATTTGTGGAGTAACGTTGCACAATTTATCCAAGTCCTTGTGTCTGGGTAAGCAATTAATTTATCCACTTCATATATCAATTTATTAATTTCTACCCAAAGAAAACTGGTGGCTACTCTTAATTTAACATATGTTATAATTTTTATGTAATTTTTCCTTCAACATAATTTCTAACATGAATGATAACTACTAAGCTACATATAATACTTGTAATATTATTTGATATTTTGGAATTTTGGAATTTTTAAAAATTTTTATTTTGAAATTTTTCCTTGTTTCCTTTCTTTTCAATATAGTTGAAATCATGAAGTAGGTGAAAATTGGGGAAATTCAATATTGTAGATATATAAATAATATGGTTAAGATGTCATGACCTTCCAAACATAAAATAGCTAAAGAAACTTTTTAAAAATAAATATATTCATTATAAAGGGAGCGGCATTAAAAGATTTCTAGTTCTAAAATGAGTTTTTAAGAAAAATAATAAAACAATAATAAAAGTAATAAAATAAGACTTATGATCTCTTAAGAGGGAAAAAAAAATTCTATTTATCTTCTTGTTTACTCAAAAGTGTGGCCATTTGTTGGATGCAAAATCTACCACTATCCATAATTTTGAGTAAACCCACACCCATAAATAATGAAAATACATGAAAAAAACACATTTCTTCCAGGACAAACTTTCATTATTTCTTTGTGACTCTCATTATGGTGATGAATAAAATATTTCAAAATCCATGTGAAGTAACATAATTTTATATTAACTTTAAAGAGAGATATAGTAACTAAATGTAAAAAAAACATATTATTATTATTATTATTATCAAATTTTAAGGTCACAGCCAAGCCACACACCACATTGGTGTATGAGACTCCCTTGTTTGTGGGACAAGGGACCCATCTCCACACAGTGATTTGACTACTAAGTCTATAGAGGCATAGATAGTCTACCCCCCTATTGTTTTGAACATGTGGCCTCTTGTGAGGAAACACGTGCTCTTAACCATTGGGCCCACTAAATGGAAACAATGGATTGCATCCCTTGTCTATTGTTGAAATTTTACCAAAAGGAATCATAGCCTTTAAATCAAACATAATTAACTAGAGGCCATTACATGATTGAGGAGCATCAAGCCCGTTTCCATTTGTAAAGATAGAATAAAGAAGGGGTGTGATTATTTTAAGTATTTTGTTATAAAATAGGGAGTGTTTTTAGACATAAAAGCAATAGATGGGGATAAGGAAGGCTTTTCTATTTTAGAACAGGGAAAAAGATGGGAAAAAGCCTCCAGATGCTTTTACCCTGTGTATGCATTGCATGTAGACACTTAGAGCTTTTACTTGGGTGATTCTAGATCATGCTTAGTTTTTATAAATTAGGAATCCTGAGGCATTGAGGATCAGAGGGAGATAGAGTGTGAGGTCTTTGGTTGGAAGCCTTCGGGCAAATTGTAAAGGCCATCAATCCTGCTTATCTGGCTAACACCGTTTGTAAGTAAACTGGTTTGTTTTAATTGGTATATGTATATACAGATTGTTTGCTTGTGAAGTTATATCGCTGGAAGTATGAATAATTGTTAAATCCATGTGGAAAGCCTGAATGGCGATTAACGGTTTGAATGAATTGATATGGTTAAAAAAACCGATTACAAACCCTGTGGAGATATGTAATCTGTGGTGATATATACATATAACCCTACGTATTAATACTATGGCACGCACCATAACCAAGTTAGAGGTCGGGTTTATAAATATAACTAATGAACGCACTGTCCATTAGTTTTATAATAGTTGGTTCGTGAAGAATCTGTGCGTATTTGAATTTTTGTGTGACATATTCATATTTGTTTGTATTGGTAAACCTCAAGACCGTGTGTGTGCGTAGTTACAGTGATGTGCTCGGCTATTCTTAGAACGGATATATGTGTATAGCTGTGGAAAAAAACAAATGAGTTCGGGATCTGCATTATAGGCTTACACAGTATATGAAATACAATCAACCCCACGCTGTCAGATTGGATGGTAGGAGCGCGTGGCTCCATTCACAAATTTTAACTGTTCGCCTCGAGGTATGGTGTGCATTTAAGTTGCTATGCAGTCACAACTATATCGTCTGTATTGACTGTGTGAAATCATGATTGTTGTCCGTGGCAGAAGTGTTCATATTTATTGTTGATGGAGATAATTAAAAACTGCAGAAGTTTTGATGGCTGAACAGTTTTAATCCGACTTTTGAATGAATTTCTTGTGATATATGAATTTCTGTGTGCGTGTGTGCGATTGGGTTTTCCCCTCGAAGATTGTATATCCACGCGGTTTAAAGCGCGATCCAATTGGAAGAATTGTTGTTGTATGTGATGATGGTGAATACATAATACGACACTGGCATGGAGGAATAGATCCTTTGGATCTGCACTTGAGTTTTGTTTAATTTGTGTGGCGACAGGGTTTAAATTGTATATTTATATAAAGTGTGAATTTGATGAAAGCTGAGAAGTGTGGTTACTAGAAGAATGTTTAAAAGATCCTGGTGATTGCAGGGTAGAGTGGAGTTTACCCCTGCATCAAGTGGTATCAGAGCAGGAATACTTTGCTAAAGAAGTCTGTTTTTGAATGAATATAGCTGAAGTATGTTTCTTTGATTTTTAAATTTGATATGCAACATACACAAATACAGTGAAGAAGAGTGCAGTTGTGGAAAGAAGACAAGATCAGGCAAGATCTTAAAGGTGAGATGAATTTTTTGATTTGAAATTTATGCATTGAAGTTTATGGTTGCGGAGAAGTGGCAGTGAACCTAAATAATCCAATAAGGAATTGGATAGAGAGAACAACTGAAGTGTTCTCAGGAGAGAGTGGGAGATTGCATAAGCCTAGAGGGAGCAAAGGTGTTGCTCAGGAAGAGGTTCCAGGCGGAGGACCCGTGCTTACCAAAAGACTAAGTGAGGAGAGCTTAGTGAGGTAAGATTGCAGCTAGGAGGACTAGCTGTTGCAGAGGCTTGTTGCAAAGGAGCTCGTGAAGAAAGAACGAGAAGAAGATGACTACTAATAGTCATAGTAGAGGTTCAGGAAAAAGCTACAGTAGAGGACATAAGAAAGAGGATGCCAAGATAAATGGGACTGTAAATGATGATGTGATGCTTCAACAATGATACAAAGAAATTGCACTGCTGGAATACTGGTTGGAGAATCCAGGATATGACAGGGAAAATGCAGCAGATGGAAAAGTTCAATACAGTGAACAAGTACAGAAAATTGCCATGGAAGCAGAGGACGGTAAGAAGGTGAGACTAGCTGACAATCTCATGGTAAATACAAATCAACATGCTGAAATATTGCCAGAGAAAGCTGAGGAGAAAGCGAGTGAAAATTTTTTGGATCCTGAAAAAATCTTGGAGCTGCAGAAAAAGAAATTAGTGAGTGAAGCGACAAATGAGACCAGTGGGTCTTGTGATTTTAATGATAACAATTTGATTGTGTTTACAGGTGATGAGCCAAAGTATGTTGCAAAGGGACAGGAAGTTTGGGAGGTAGAAACATCTATGGCGGCAGCTGAATTAACAAAAATTGGGAACAACAACAGCAAGTTGGACATAGAAATTGAAGAAATATGGCAGCTGATGATGCAGCAATCAAATTGGAGGAAAATAGAAATAGCAGCAAGCAAGATCAATCAGAACTTGAACCTGATTGACAGAAAGAAGAAGATGGAGGAAAGGACAACAGAAATGCAGCGGCAACAAAGGAATAAAGCATTTGGACAGTTGCAGAACAAAGTATGGGATCCAGGCACATGATCAGGAGATCATGATTAGTTTTAAGGTTGGGTGTATGATGCAGGAGCATCAAGCCCGTTTCCATTTGTAAATATAGAATAAAGAAGGGGTGTGATTATTTTAAGTATTTTGTTATAAAATAGGGAGTGTTTTTAGGCATAAAAGCAATAAATGGGGATAAGGAAGGCTTTTCTATTTTAGAACACGGAAAAAATGGGAAAAAGCCTCCAGATGATTTTACCCTGTGTATGCATTGCATGTAGACACTTAGAGCTTTTACTTGGGTGATTCTAGTTCATGCTTAGTTTTTATAAATTAGGAATGCTGAGGCATTGAGGATCAGAGGGAGATAGAGTGTGAGGTCTCTGGTTGGAAGCCTTCAGGCAAATTGTAAAGGCCATCAATCCTGCTTATCTGGCCAACACCGTTTGTAAGTAAACTGGTTTGTTTTAATTGGTATATGTATATACAGATTGTTTGCTTGTGAAGTTATATCACTGGAAGTATGAATAATTGTTAAATCCATGTGGAAAGCCTGAATGGCAATTAACGGTTTGAATGAATTGATATGGTTAAAAAAAACCGATTACAAACCCTGTGGAGATATGTAATCTGTGGTGATATATACATATAACCCTGCGTATTAATACTATGGTACGCACCATAACCAAGTCAAAGGTCGGGTTTATAAATATAACTAATGAACGCACTGTCCATTAGTTTTATAATAGCTGGTTCGTGAAGAATCTGTGCGTATTTGAATTTTCGTGTGACATATTCATATTTGTTTGTATTGGTAAACCTCAAGACCGTGTGTGTGCGTAGTTACAGTGATGTGCTCGGCTATTCTTAGAACGGATATATGTGTATAGCTGTGGAAAAAAAAATGAGTTCGGGATCTGCATTATAGGCTTACACAGTATATGAAATACAGTCAACCCCACGTTGTCAGATTGGATGGGAGGAGCGCGTTGCTCCATTCACAAATTTTAACTGTTCGCCTCGAGGTATGGTGTGCATTTAAGTTGCTATGCGGTCACAACTATATCATCTGTATTGACTGTGTGAATTCACGATTGTTGTCCATGGCAGAGGTGTTCATATTTATTGTTGATGGAGATAATTAAAAATTGCAGAAGTTTTGATGGTTGAACAGTTTTAATCCGGCTTTTGAATGAATTCCTTTTGATATATGTTTGAATGAATTCCTTGTGATATATGAATTTCTGTGTGCACCTGTACGATTGGGTTTTCCCCTCGAAGATTGTATATCCACGCGGTTTAAAGCGCGATCCAATTGGAAGAATTGTTGTTGTATGTGATGATGGTGAATACATAATACGACACTGGCATGGAGGAATAGATCCTTTGGATCTGCACTTGAGTTTTGTTTAATTTGTGTGGCGGCAGGGTTTAAATTGTATATTTATATAAAGTGTGAATTTGATGAAAGCTGAGAAGTGTGGTTATTAGAAGAATGTTTAAAAGATCTTGGTGATTGCAGGGTAGAGTGGAGTTTTCCCCTGCATCATTACATTAAACATGATTTCATGTTTCTAAACACTTTACCCCTCTCTTCTTCAAACATAATGTCTTTTTAGCAGAATTAGTTGCTACAATAAATTACTCGTTGTAAACTACTTTTGACGATCTTACACTTTGAGAAAACAGGCTACTATGATCAGATTCAACCTCCTATGTGACCTTAAGGAAGTGGAATCGACGGAACATCACACATAGTCATCCAACATTATCAACGGACCCCTCACGAGACAAGTCAACCACTCAGGCTGCCTGTCCCTAAGTCCCACTGCAGTTTTGGACCTTTGAGGCCATAATCACTTTCATGCTATGGGAAGGGAGTGATGAGAGACCTAAAGTATCCCTCATAGGCCTACATGTCAGTGACTATGGACCAAACTTGTTAGTTTTGTGCCAGTGACCCCGAGATTTTAACCACTTTTTCAGGCCCAGAGCCTAGGCCATTGCCTAAATTTGAATGAAATCTTGAAATCAAGAAAGGTATAGGAAAAAATGAAGCAGAAACAATAAAATCAATAATACCTTAACCAAACCCCTACTAGTCATGATAGACATTTCATCAAACATATTGTCAACATGTAACCTACAGGTGTAAACAATAAAATGAAGTGTAGGGATCTTATAGTTATCTGAGAATTTCTATAAACCATTTTTCCCTCGTGTAATTTAATGCATCTTCATCTATTAGGGCATAAACATATTATCCATTCATATACAAGTAAAAACATGTTGAGAACCATACATAGTTGTTGTCATAAAATGAGCATATAACCAACATAATAGGAACATAAATACAATAAACATATCAGCCATCAAAATCCATATATACATTAGCACATTTACACATGAAAATCAAGGAAATGAATTTTTCATTAATGAATACAATGAACCAAATGGAGATGGGACTACCACATTCCACCCAACCATAGATTGGTTGAGCCAAGTCTCTCTTCAGTCAATCAACCTTGTGCCATATTCCAAGCATGAATGTCAGACTCATAGAACAAATCCAAAACACCAATCAATGTGGATGCCACCAAAGTTATCAGCATACACCATGAGGCATTTGAGTGCCTCCTAGTCTCTCAAGCTTTACCGTGCATACAGAGTCCGATCTAGGGATCACTAGACCCTACACTGAGACATACTCTCTAGGCTTTACCATGCATTCCATCCCAGAATCACTAGGCCCAATAGAGAGAAATTCACCTCTTAGCTTTACCGTGTAGCCCATCATTCACTGACAAGGATTCCTAGGCTCACCAATGTACACAATCTAGCTTTACTGCAACCCATAGTCTAGTTCAGGGGTAACTAGGCCAGTGGCTTCATGCATCCTCAGTTCGGTTCAGGCACCACCACACCATTTTTTGTCAATTTAGAGATCCACCCCACTTAGGTTCAAATCCAATCCGTCCATCCCACATAAAATGAATGAGAGAACCCATCTCATCAAAACTATCAGGAAATGGAAAGGTTAGGCTGAAAATACTATCACACCTGGAAAAACCCATGCCATGGTAGAAAATAAACACATGGAATCCCATGCATGCCAAATCTAGCAAGGAAAATACACATGCAATTCGATACCTGCAATGAACTGTATTGTAGCTACTTGATCCTGCCTTTCTTTCTTGATCTTTGCTTCCTCTTGCCTTCTTTGCTTTTCTTGCTCTGCCAAAGTGCTCTAAGAAAACTCTAAGTGTCCAAGAGTATGAGAGAGAGAGAGAGAGAGAGAGAGAGAATAATGAAAGAGCTCCAACGCTAAACTAACAAAAGGTTACCAACTAGTCCTCATAAGCCTTTTTATGGACGAGGCCTCTATTTTCTTCATTTTCCATTATTTTTCTTAATTTTCTTCCTCACATGCAACATGTGACCTTTCACCTCCCTTTTCTCCTAATTTCCATTACTTTCAAAAATAATTGTGCCAAAAATCTCATTTTTCCTTTTCAAAGGCTTAGCCATTGTCCTTTCCAATTCCTTAATCATAAACAACCAAATGAACACCCCTTAGGATGTCCTGCTAAACATTCAACTTGGAATAAGTGTCCCATTCAACCATGGTTATTGTTTTTAACTTTTATTACATGAAATTTTCACTAGGGCTATTACAAAACCCTCCCCCTTAGGGGACACCATCGTCGGTGTTCAATCACTCATATACCTCAGCAACTTGTTGAAATAATACATACAACTTATGGAGCTTTATAATACAACTTGATGCAGTATTTACAATGAAATATTTTCTCAAGAGAAGAACATGATGACAACATGACAACATACTGCATAGTGGAGCTTTATATTACATCTCATTACAGTATTTCCAATGATCATCCTGCTGAGTACCAATCCACATGACATCATAACCACATGATAACATAGAAACATGACAACATAATCATAATGACATAACACCCATAACGTATAGTGGATATTTATAGCATAGCTCATGACGGTATTTACATCCATACACATATGTACTTATAGCAACCTCTCCACAAATATATACCAAAACATATATCAAATCATATACCAAAGCATATATCAAACATATACTAGTCATCATATCTAATCACATATCAAAACATCATATAACATATATCAAACCACCATAAGAAAATACCAAACCACCATAAGAAAATACCAAGCCACCATAAGAAAATACCAAACGACCATGTCAAGCTGCTTTGCCTCAACTGGTAAACAAGGAAGGTGTTGTAGCGGCTACAACCACCCTACAAAATTTTGCCTTCGCTTCGTTTTTGAGCCTCCCTACCAACCTTTCACAACACCTTGTCTTGCTTCATCAAGTACACAAGCTTCATTGTTTTTCTTGCACAAAGACAACCTGTCGATCAAATCTTGATGCACTCCCCTCACAAGCTATTCATCCAAACTTAGTCCAGTTGCAGGCTGAGGAGCTCCCCCAAGAAATTGCGCAATTCAGGAGGGCAACCAACCTTCCCTCCAAAAAATCATGCAATTACGTCTGGTAGCCTATTGGGCTCCAAAATTACACAATCTTTCCAGTGAAGCTTCACCCAGAAAACTGCGCAATCCTTCCTAGCTGATCCAGGTGGATCTCCAGACACTAGTGGGATGGAAAAGGCTCAAAATTCAAAGTGGTGGAAA
>APFE031193035.1:4807-15029 GCA_000404065.3 Pinus taeda | reverse complement strand
AGAATTGTTCATTTGTGTAATGTAAAGGAGGTTACCCCCTCGAAGAGGCTGAATTCTAAGGCGTTCAACTATCTTTTCTATCTTTTGTGAGCTGGTTTCATAACAACAGGAGCGCTCTTTTAAGGAACTTTAACTTTTTCTACCTAAGCAAATAAAGACCTGCAGCTTCATTACCATACTTGAAGGAAGAAAACATAAGATGGCACATAACAGAGAAGTCACAAAATCATACCCAACAAATGCATGGAAACTTCTGATTCATCATTAATCAACAATTATATCATGAATACAATGGCCTTGTCTCATTGTTCTCCAAAATTTGAACCCCTTCTTTGTAAATTCTCCTCCTTTTATACAATTGTGAAATAGTTGTTGATCTCTGAAACTATCAAACTATTAAACTGTTTCCCTAACTATATTAATTAAAAACTATTACAGGATTTTGCAGAGGGTAAAAGACACCTCAAATAACATGAAATACAGGAACATGATTGAATTTAGAAGAGGATGATAACTATTGACTTGCTCTGTTAATCCGTTGTCGAGTTCCTCTATATATGCCTAAATAATGATTAATCCATTTTAGTCGTGATAAACTATGTTAGTCATGTAAACCTGGGATTACACATGTATTGGGCGCATTTCAATTGGCCAAAACACCAAGAAACTTGACCAATTGCCTTTTCTTTGAATTCGGCTTTAACACTAATTTTCCCTTTATACAACGAAATTAATGGAAACCTTTGGTTTACCGTGGAACTCAAAAAGAATTAAATTTGTTTCATAATTCCATCAGGGCTGTCTGCTCAATGCTCCATTGACTTCCTATCGCAAATCGTAATCGTCGCTTTCAAATGGTGTATCAACCCAAACCTTAATAATCGATGATATGACATATGCACATAGGTATTAAACATAATGTATAAACCATATCGGGTTTGGCCATTGCATATCACAATCGGCAAAACCCATACATATACATATACATATATATAATGTTATGCAATATCGTGGACCCACCGAGACTTTACAATATAATATATATATGCTTCGGGTCTGGCCATCGCATATCGCAATTGGTAGGACAAAATGCCTATACATAATGTGCTATGCTATATAGTGTACCCGATGGAAATATTAAAATGTAACATATAAAATATCAGATCCACCTATCACAAATTGCAATCGGCGGAACCAACTCCCATTGCTCTGCAAACCTGCCGAGACTTTTAAACACAATGTATATATGTTTCGGGTCTAGCCCATAATCGCAAATTGGAATCGGCCATTGCAGACCTGCCAACTTTATTAAAACGTAATATATATATACTATATATATATATATATATATATTATATTTCCAGGTCCAGATCTTAAACACTTTAACACTTGTTTCTTTTGCGAACCTGATATATTACTTTGTTTCTTTCTTGTTTCAATATGCAGCTTTCCACACACACACACACACACACACACACACACACACACACACACACACACACACACACACAATATATATATATATATATATTAGGTCTAGCTCCATATAACCATTTATATAGTGATTTGATTTGTTTGTATATCAACCTTGGCTACACCGGGGCCGATTCTTTTACAATTCTTTCTTTTAGCGATTCCGCTATGTAACTTATTACATTTCCCTCTTGCCTTATCTCTTTTTTTAAAGATATTTTCGAGTGATTCTTGAATGAAACATGAATATCAAAGGTAACAAAAAATGCATGTTACAACATCTGGCTTGACTTGGGGATAGTGCTTTTGCATCAAAAGCACTAAGAACCACAGGTTAGTGCCTTCACCTTGGGCATGGAGACATACATTACTTTGCACAAATTTAAATTCTATGGCATTTGTACATTGATTTCACTCTGGTATTTACAATGAAATGATGCTTATTCTTCAGAACTAGAAGTAATGCTTTAATTATTGACCATTGATAGGCAGTTATAGAGTCTCACCATAAATATTCTCAAGAATGAAGGTATTATTGGATCTCACTTCAACAATTCTAAAAGGGCCATACCAGAGAGGATCAAACTTCCCATGTTTACCCTTATCTTCTCTTCTGGTATCCCATCTCAATACTAAATCTGCAACTATAAAATCGATTTCCTTGGCTTTTTTGTCAAAATACATTTCATCTTGGATTGATACATAATCAAGTTGTCTCTTACCTTTTCCCTGTTCTCGCTTAGCTCCACCACTTTATTCATTCTTCTTATCAAAACATTTGGTTCTTTTTTCGCCTCCTGAATCATTGCAATCACCAGCTTCACAAGTTGACTTGGAAACAGAGCCTGAGTTCTATATACTAATTCAAAAGGTGTTTTCCCTATAGATCTTCTTGTAGTTACTCTAGTAGCCCACAGAGAAAACTTTAACTTAGAATCCCAATCTCTTTGATTTTCTGCAATGGTTTTCTTAAGGATCTTCATCAAAGTTTTGTTAGTAGATTCAGCTAATCCATTTCCCTGCAGATGGTAAGTTGTTGAATGGGACAAAATAACATTATACTTGTGACAAAAAGAAATAAACTTACTTGAATTGAAGACCTAAGCATTGTCTGTTATAATTTTGATGGGACATCCAAACCTGGTGAAAATATTTTCCTCCAAGAACTTCATTACTATCTGATCATTTGCTCTCTTAGTAGGGATTTCCTCTACCCATTTGGTGAAGTAATCAGTTGTTGTGAGAACCCACTTGTGTTTTCTACTTGAAAGTGGATTGATCTCTCTGACAAAATCCAATCCCCATTGTCTGAATGGTTCCTCTAGGAAAACTGGAATCAAAGGTAAAGGAGACAATCTCTTTTCCTCAGCCAAATGTTGACACTTTTGAAAACTTCTAACAAACTTATATGTATCACCAAATAAAGTAGGCCAATAAGATCCTTCCTGAAGAATTTTATGTACATTCATCTTCCAACTGTAATGTCCTCCACATAACCCCTCATGATAATCTTTGATTGTTTATGTAAATTCATCCTCTGTTAAACATAGCAATAAAATTCCAGTAGGATCCTTCGAGCACAATCTACCTTCCACAATCACATATGGATGTGCCTTGATCTTTAGTGCCCTATGCTTTGTTCTATATAAAGATTGGGGACAGGAAAGAAAGCACAAATACTGAATTATATGCTTATACCATTCTGAAAACAAAAATTTATACCTAATCTTCATACCTGGATCTTTCTTTCCTTCACTTTCTTTAGCTGCTCTTTCATCCACAGGTGCCAGCAAGTTGATTGCCAATGCCTGAAAGTTTGAATTTTTCAACTTTTTTTCCAATCCTTGTCCTTTCACCAACTTTGTGGGCTTTATGTCCAAATCATATTCTTGGATCTTTTCTATCCATTTTCCTCTTCTGCCTTCTACATCTCCCTATAGAAATACATCTTTCATTGCAACATTTGGCACATAAGAAATGATTTGTGACTACAGCACATAAGTTCTAAAATTTGTCAGGGCTTTTACTAAAGCATACACCTATTTCTCAAGAATATTATATTTCAACTCAAAATCCCTAAGAATCTTACTAAAGAATGCAACTGGCTACTCTTTCTCTTTATCATTCTTCTGCAGTAAGACAACAACTATTGAACTTGATGATGCGAATGAAAAAACTTGGAAAGGATTTTGGTAATCAGGGTTGATTAAGACTAGAGCTACTCGTAATGCCTCTTTAATCCTGGAAAATGATTCTCTAGCTTCTTTGGTCCAAATCACTTCATTCTCCTTCTTTAGCATATTAGTAATTTCTTTTACAATTTCTACATAGTTCGATACAAATCTTCTCAGGAAGTTTATCTTTCCCAGAAACTTTTGAATATCCTTTTTACTCCTAGGAAATGGTATTTTTTGCACAGCTTATACTCTAGTCGAATCTATCTTCACTCCATCTGTGGAAACAATGTGCCCCAATAGTTTTCCTTCTTCCAGAGAAAAAATGGATTTCTTGGTATTTAAGGAAAGTCCAAATCTTCTACATTTACCAGAAGTCTTTCAAATGGTCCAAATGTTCTTCATCAAACTTTGAGAAAACAGTAATATCATCCAAATATATTACTACAAACTTATCTCCAACAAAAACAATGTCCACAGCCCTTTGAAATGTAGCACCTGCGTTCAATCTGAAAGGCATTCTGGCATACATAAAGGTTCCCCAGGGAATTGTGAATGTTGTTTTCTTTTGATCCTCCTTATCCACAACCACCTAGTTATAACCAGAAAATCCATCTAGCATTGACATTCTAAAAGATCCTGTTACCTTTTGCAGTACATGATCCATTTTAGGCAATGGATAGTTATCTTTAAAAGAAGCCCTGTTGAGATTTCTGAAGTCCGCACATAACCTTATTTCTCCATTTTTATTTCTCACAGGTACTAAATTAGCCACCCAATCAAAATACCTAAGTGGAACTATTATTTTGGCACCAAGGAACTTCTTGACCTCCTTTTCAATTGCTGGTAGAAGCAATGGATTTATCTATCTAAGCTTATGTTTGAAGGGTTTAATTCCCTCCTTCAAAGGAATCTTATGCTGAATAATATTTACATCATAGGTTTTGAGATCTTCATAGGACCATGCAAATACATCAACATAATTCTTGAAAATTTTAATATATCTGTCTTGAAAATTAGGTGAAACCCCACCATATAATTTTACTAACCTGGGTTCCTCCTGAGTTCCAATGTTGTGATCCTGAATATGTTCATCTTGTGAAATTTTCCCTAAGTCAACAGCCACATCATTGGAATTAAAAATCATTTCAAGAGGAACAAGTCCCTTTGGCATAATATTATCTTTCAATTGAAATATCTTCTGATTTGCTATTGAATCTTTTAAATCACTAACTTATGCAATTTATGTTGTTTCTTCTTCGTCCTGATCAATTTATGTGCCCTAAAACTCTTCAACCATAGTCAAAAACTCCTTAATCTGTTGATCATCCTCAAAAAATTGCCAATTCTTAACATTATCAGGAACATAGGGTCTGTGTCTCATCTCTATCTTGTATCTTAGTCTTGGATTAATAGGAGGCTTAAAAGTACTAGCAGCCACAGCTAATGAATCTTCTAATCTATTCTCATCTCTTGGAATGAATTGAATGTTAAAAGCTTCAAAAAAGTTCTCAATTAAATCCTTACCTCATTTCTGTATGCCCTAACCCTAGGGTGCTTTGTTTGGCAGTGATCTTTTACTTGCTTAATAATCAGCTTTGAATCTCCAAAAGCAAAAATTGACTTAACTCCCATTTGTTTAGTTGCTTGTAAAGCAATAATAAAGGACTCATATTCTGCCACATTGTTTGTTGCCTCGAACTCTAATTTAAAGGAAAAAGGGAACATATTACCTCCAGGTGCAATTAGAAGAAAACCAACACCTATTCCTTCCTTGGAATAAGCTCCATCAAAGAAGCATTTCCAAACTCCTTTAGTTTGTAGCTCTGTAATTACATTGGCTAAAGTAAGTTGCTTCTGATTATCTTCAACTAGCTCTGCATTATCATGTAGTGTGAAACAAGAAAAGTCATCCTTCTCTTAGCTATATTCAGGTGAATTACTTGCTCCATTTATTGTAATTGTTTTTACAAATATAGTTTCTCTGTACAATCTCCTCTCTTCCCCACCAAAAATCGGTATAAAAACATATGTAAAATCCAGTTTCAAAACACCACCCAATTTAGCCCCCCAGAACCTAGATAGAAGCATTCCAAATCTAGCAGGAATATATGATACTACTACATCCATGACCAAGCTTCTATCTGGAATTTGGGCTAGTGACACTGCCATATCCTTAATAACCCCCTGACACTTAACTTTGTTCGAATCAAAAGAATACAAGTCCCTATAAGGTTCAGTCACTTGTAGATTTAGTTGCTTCATCACTGACAAAGGCATAAGATTATGTGAAGCTTCTGAATCAAACATACAACTATGTAGGAGGAAATCATGAACCAATAAGGAAATATAAAAAGGAGGTATTAAGGAATCTACTTCCTCTTCATGTGGACCAAAAACCACTACTAGATTATCTTCCTACAGATTTATAGTGTCATTTATATTCTCATTTTCTTTTAAATTAATAAACTCAGCAATCTCCTTTTGATAAATAAGTGTTTTTGCTAATTTTGTAAGGGGAACTCGTATTCTTACCTTTTCCAACTCCTTAGTAAGACTAAACAAGTGACCCTATTTTATAGTCCTTTCGTTCTCATCTTCACCTTTCTTCATGACTGGAATTACTTGAGGAATTGAAACAAGTTTCTCCAAAGGAATTTTTTCAGTTTGATCTTGAGAAGACTCACCTTGAAGTATCTGTGTCTTGCCATTTTCATTCTGTTGTTGCTTTCCTTTATTCACTTGTTTTGCAGGCTGAGATTTTTGTTGAGTCGCCTCTGGTGAGGAAGTTGAAACTTACTGCTCACTTTCATTTTCTTGATTTCTTGATCTTTTCCTAAATCTCAAGTCATATTCCTTATGTAGTTCAGCCTGCATAAAATCAGAGAATTGTTTCCAATATTCATCAATTTCATTTCATCATGAATGGCATATGTTTCATCATATACATACTATTCTCCTTCGATACCAAGTTCTTCTTCATCTACTGCATATAACATAGAAATTTGATCTTTAGGTTGCTCTTCACCAAGATCTACTTCTATATATAATGGTGCTAGAATTTGATCTTGATCTTTTCTTTCCCTTTGCAGGATTTGCAAAGGTTGTCTTCTGTATTGGGGATTAAAGTTCTTATTATATTGTGTTTGCTTCTGAAAATTCTTATTTTCTAACTCTAATTTATTTACCTTATCTAACAAAGTTTTAATTACATTACACATATCCTCGAATGCTTGACTTTGAGAGGATTCTATCTTTGCCTTTCCCTTTTCTTGGATAGGCTGTGTTTCTGGTGCTTTTCCTGTAGCCACCAGATTTGCTTCTATCTCTAATGCATTTGTTTGGATTTGATGAAGGGTTGGAGATCTTCTTTCCCTTAATGTGAATCTAAAATTTGATTCAAAAGCCCCTACAAAAGTTATTTTTGCACTAGCAGAAGGAGGCTTAATCTCCACTGGAAGACTATTGTACAATTTGTTAAACCTTCTGACAAATTTGACCACAGTTTCATCAGACTTTTTCTTTATGGCATTAAACTATGTTAATGAATACCCATGATCTCTTTTTTCTCCCCATTTCTGAATGAATAGACGTTTCATCACTTTCCAAGAAGGAATAGAATTATTGGGAAGCCCTTTAAACCATTTCCTTGCTTCTCCATCCAAGGACTAAACAAAAAGTCTTAGAACAACATCTACATGTTCAACATTTTTGTTTTCTGCAAAATTGCAAAATACTGGCACATGATTCTCGCAGTTTGTTCATCTTCCCCTGTAAAATGAGGAAGAATTTTGAGGTAATCCTATGGCATTTGATTTAACAGTTATGGAAGTTGAAGAGGTGCATACCTATTCATCAAGAATGTAGATGCTACCATGTTTATTGAACTTTGATTACCCACATATGTGGAACCTGACTGAGAGGTAGATGGAATGTGCAGAGGTGGTAATTTGGCTATTGGTTGAGGTTGAATGATTATAGCAGATAAATGAAAAGTAACATATTCTAAATATTGCTCTTAATAGTTAGGTTCCTGAAATGAAGATGATGAAAAAGATTATTCTTTATCAAATGAATGTTCAGGTGAATTGCTGCTCGATGCAGACAATGTAGGAATTGGTGTAATTGGAATCTTATACCTTCCAACCCTCTTAGAAACTAGCCTTTTAGGATCTAAAAGAGCTTGAACCTTTTGTTGTGAAGTATCTGATCTTGTATGGGGTCTTCTTGAAGCCAAAGTTACTGCTTTGATTCAAAACAACCAAATATTTCCTCCTCATTGAACAACTACGGGAAAATATTGAAAAACCGAAGGAAAGTGTTCTTATATTCTCTCCCCGGCAACGGCGCCAATTAATGTTGTACCTTAAGAAACAAATTTCCTGGTTGTAGAGAAATTGTGCTTAAGACATTAATAAATATTATTTACTGTCACTTATTTGTCACTTAGATATATGTTGCATTCTCGAATGAAGGACCTGGAGACTTGGTTTTTTTACTCTCAATACTTAGGTGACAAGGAAATATTAGAATGCCATTTGATTAGCTGAATATGAATGATAAATGAAGAAAGCTTGAAGAAGTTAAAAATAGTATGCTGCCTTATGCAAAAACTACTATATGTAACTTAGAAGAATTATGAAGGTGAGAACTGAATCATGGACAATATATTGTTTAACACAGAACCTACTATCTATGACTCTTGGAGCAGTTAAAGATAATATGTTGCCTTGCACAGAAACTACTAACTATAACTTAGAAGGAAAGGTGAAAATTTCAAGTACATGATAGCTCTTTTAAGGAACTTTAACTTTATCTACCTAAGAAAATAAATACTTGCAGCTTCATTACCATACTTGAAGGAAGAAAACATAAAATGGCACATAACAGAGAAGTCACAAAATCATACCCAACAAATGCATGGAAACTTCTGATTCCTCATTAATCAACAATTATATCATGAATACAATGGCCTTGTCTCAGTGTTCTCCAAAATTCGAACCCCTTCTTTGTAAATTCTCCTCCTTTTATACATTTGTGAAATAGTTGTTGATCTCTGAAACTATCAAACTATTAAACTGTTTCCCTAACTATCTGAATTAAAAACTATTACATGATTTTATAGAGGGTAAAAGACACCTCAAATAACATGAAATAATAGGAACATGATTGAATTTAGAAGAGGACGATAACTATTGGCTTACTCTGTTAATCCGTTTTCAAGTTCCTCTGTATATGCCTAATTAATGATTAATCCATTTTAGTCATGATAAACTATGTTAGCCATGTAAACCTGGGATTATGCATGTATCGAGCACATTTCAATTGGCCAAAACACCAAGAAACTCGACCAATTGTATTTTCTTTGAATTTGGATTTAACATTGATTTTCCATTTATACAATGAAATTAACGCAAACCTTTAGTTTACCGCAGAACTCAAAAAGAATTAAATATGTTTCATAATTCCAACGGGTCCACCTGCTCAATGCTCCATTGACTTCCTATCCGAAATCGCAATCGACGCTTTCAAATGGTGTATCAACCCAAACCTTAACAATCAATGATATGACAGACGTGTTGGAGTATTAAACATAATGTATAAACCATATCAGGTCTGGCCATCGCATATCACATTTAGCGGAACCCAATATATATATATATATATATATATATATATATATATATATATATATATATATTATATTAATATATTATTATTATAATATAAATAAATATATATATTATGCAATATCACGGACGCTGAGACTTTACAATAAAATATATCACAGACTCGCTGAGACTGACAATATAATATATTATATATATATATATATATAATATATATATATATATATATATATATTATATATATATATATATATATATATAATATATATATGTTTTGGGTCTGACCCATCGCATATCCCAATTGGCGAAACCAACGTCCATTGCTCTGCAGACCTGCCGGGACTTTTAAACACAATGTATATATGTTTCGGGTCCAACCCATAATCGCAATCAACACTATTAGTGGAACCAATCATCCATAACATTACAGACCCACCAAACTTTATAAAATGCAATATATATATTTCAAGTCCAGATCTTAAACACTTTAACACTTGTTTCTTTTGCGAATCTGATATATTACTTTGTTTCTTTCTTGTTTCAATATGTAGCTATCACACACACACACATATATCGGGTCTAGCACCATATAACCATTTATATAACGATTTGATTTGTTCGTATATCAACCTTGGCTACATCAGGGCCAATTCTTTTACAATTCTTTCTTTTAGCGATTCCGCTATGTAATTTATTACATTTCCCTCTTGTCTCATCTCTTTTTTTTAATAAATTTTCAAGTGATTCTTGAATGAAACATGAATATTAAAGGTAACAAAAAATGCATGTTACAACAGGGAATATAAACAACTCCAAAATAATTTCTTGATTATTATTACCAAACTACTTGTATGTAGGTTTTAAACCCATACAGAAATTACCTGCATACGAATTCTAAATCACAAGAAAAATAAAAATGCGAGAGCATAACACATAAAACACATA
>APFE031193033.1:18726-33759 GCA_000404065.3 Pinus taeda | reverse complement strand
TTCTCTCCTCTACAACTCTATGCTCACAATGCTTACAACTACTTTTCTCTCCTCTGCAACTTTGTCCTCACAATACTTACAATTGTTCTACTCTCCTCAACAACTATGTGTGCACATCATTTCTTTTTAGTTGGTGGCCATGTTTCACAAAACCCTAAGAACATAAGGGCCTTTTATGTTAGCTTTGTATTAGTTGTTTAATACATTTTAACTGCAATTTAAAGATTTCCAAATATGGAAATGCTAGAGTTTTGAAACATTCCAAGGCACAACAAACCACTATTGTGTAAAATCATGTAACAATTCGCTTTGGGTAAATGGTAATCCGCTTCCCTGAAATGAAAAGTGATAATGGGAAATTTTGGTAGAGACTCTTTCCATGCAGGGGGTTTACAACACAGGCCCAACCAATTTTGAGAGCCATTCGCTATAGGAAGCTTAATTAAAGAGCTCAATTCTTGCTTCACCGCATCATAAACAACTTGTTCGAGATATGTTACAACTGTCTCAGAGTCCATAACAAAGTCACTAGTGCCATGAGATTGAAGGCTGATAGTATAATTCTTGATATACAAAAATTTCCATTAGAGGAAATTTCGGTCTAAGTGGCCTTGAAAGGGAAAATAATAAAATAATGGTTAAAATAATAAAATAAGGGTTACAAATTTTGGAGGGAAAAGAAGAAAACTATTTTTTTTAATTGTATTTTTGGCTTATCTCCTTATTGGTTTACTCAAATTTCAAGTGTTGGCACTTGTTGGATGTAAAATTAAATTCCACATCCAATGAGTACCCATTATGCATACTTTTGAGAAGACATACATTGATAAAAATTGAAGATACATTAAAAAAGTGTGTTAAACATGTTTTTTTAATGTATCATTTTTTTTTTTAATCAACGTGGGACTTCTCAAAAGTATGCAATGAATGCATACACTTGAAATTTGAGTAAACCTATAAGGAGACAATCAAAAAATACAATTAAGAAAAGCTGTTTTTCTTATTTTCCCTCCAAAATCTTTACATGTACCGCTTTTTAAATTTAAATTATTTTGTTTAGTTTACATATTATGACATGGAAATTACATGAAAATTTCATAGACACTTTTAGGCTAAAATTTCCTCTAATGCCTCCAACACTGATGTAGTCCAGAGAAAGATAGCATAAAGTCAATTCTTAGTTGTTTTGGACTATGGGAGTCGAACTCAAGACCTTGTTGCTCAATCTTGCAGATTCTCCAAATGTTAGAGGACTCATTTTTTACTGAGAATAATCAATTGTCATCGGACAATAAGAAAATTTGTTCGACATTGATAGAGAGAGTTGTGAGATTAGTCAGATGGGAACTCATCCCAAGCCCATTATCCCTACTCCCTGATTGAACCTGTTGCCTTCATTATTTTGACCGCACCCAAAGGCAAAGTTTGGGATTAATTTCTTTGTTCCAGATTGGCAAGTTAATGTCAAGGTTTAGCATGAGAGAATCTCCATAGTATTTGAAAAATTTTCACTTCCTGTTTCAAGAATTGTAGAATAGAATAAAGTTGGCATGTCAATTCCCAACTTCATGAGGAATTCTTCTCTGCTTGTATTTACACAAGCTCCAATTTCTGTGGCCTTTTACAAGTTGTAATCACTGGACTGGATTAGTATGCATTGTAGCTTCTGTAGCATTTTCTTGCTTCGTCTAAATTCTCTTTACAAGTGGTCAAAGAAACTAATATTCCTTGTACTATTTGGAGACAACAATGAGTCTATATGTATCATATTTTCTCTAAATCTAGGAAGCTCTTTTTTGTAGCTTCTCTCCATTTACAGGAGAAGTATATCTAGCTAATATAGAAAACAATGAGAACATAATGAATAACAGCAAACATCAAATGCTCTGCAAAATTGTATGTTGGTCATATGTTGGTCAGATGAGGCTGAAATTTCCACTCTAGCAGATAATGGCACCACTACATCTGGAGAATGGCCACCTTTTGGCAGGCTGCATAGACCAATCAAATTTTGTACGGAGGAAAAGGGTGCACATATGTCACCTGTACATAAAAAATATTTGATTCCATGCAAAATTACTGTAAATTTGTTAGAAAACCTACACAGGTGAATCTAGCTAGTAAAGGTTGAACATGCAACTTGCAGAGCAAAAACACTAAAAGAAAATCGAAAGAAAAAAAAGATTTTTTTTTTTTTTTTTGAATTAAACTATTCTATTATGTACATGAAGCCAAAGTAATTTTACATTTGAGCTGGCTGAGAGATCCATCTACCAGAGACAATGGCAAAATGGATCAACCAGGTGTAGCCAGGAGAAAGGCTGCCTGTTGCATGCATTTGAGACCCAAAAAATTCCCACGCAGGGGAGAACCTAATTGAAATTCTTGCTAGCCAACAAAACAGAGGACCAGACCCGTATGACCCAAAAAAATTCCCACGCAGGGGAGAACCAAACTGACATTCTTGCCCAGCCCCAGAACAGAGGAACGAACCCAAAAAATACCCAACTCTTCTGCTTAGCATTGGCAAAATACCTCTAAGACAAGTTGACATAAATAGACAAGACGATACGTAGACAACCAGAGACAGATGGACAGAGAGACCTAACCGAAGAGACAGTGAACCAGAACCACCTCTGAGCAGCAAAACCTGAGACGATGCTGCGAGCTATTCCTCCAGCTCCTCCTCCACGATTGGACAAGGTCTGTATTCCTCCTCGTCCTGCACCTTGCCTTTTGTTTCCACGATCGCTTCAGGTTGCTTATGGTTTCTTTCCAGCTAAGGGTTCGGCGATTCTGCAGTTCCCTTTGTCTGCCTGGGCCAATTTAGCTTCTTGGGCCTCGTCCCTCAGAGGAACAAACTTAGGTGGTGCACTGGAGCTTCCTTCATCCACAGCTTCATCGATGAACAGAACAGAGATGTGGGAACTTATGCGTGGGTGGTTCAGGTGGCTATCGAAGGAGAAGATAGCAGAGCCAAAGAAGGGAGCAGACGAGGTCCCAGGAGAGCTCGCCTCCATGATTTGGTTGGGTCGGATAGGATTGGCGGTTGTAGAGCTTTGGCAATGGCAGAAACAGTGACAATGAGGGCAGTGGCAAGGTGGACGGGTCTCCTCATCAGCCGGGCACCGCGAGGTCCCTCCTCTGCTAGTGCCGCGATAAATCAACAACCTTTGGCGCTCTCGAACCATGTTAACAGGGTAATGTAGAGTATAAACAACCCGGACAAGCAGGCCTAGGCAGGAACAGAACAGAGCAGGTCCCGAATTAACCAGGACCAACAGCTGACCAAGAACTCCGGAATCATGCCAAGTGTGGATAGGGATGTTGGGGGGGCCTCTGTTTATAGAGCTCCCTGCTCTTCCTCGGAGGTCATCCACCATTAAGGTGGCCATCAAATTCATATCAGAGCTGATCCGAGTAGTGCAGTCAAGTGAGGCCGGGGCGTTAATGCACCCAGGCTGTCGTTCTGTGGCTATTAAAACCGCCTTCTGGGATCAACCTGCTCCACCGCCTTCCAAGTCACCATGGCGCGTGGTCAGCATGTGGCTGCCATGAGACCCCTGTCCCATCACCTGCCTATGACTAGATGGCACCCGCATCCGGGGGAACAAAAAGAATTATTGATTGAGAAAATAGGTTACAATGCTCATGATATAGCATTACTGGGTGAAGATCCCAAGGTAATGCGCCATAGTGGTGATCAATGAGAGGACTCAACACCTATAACAAGTTCTAGAGAGAACTAGCCAGTTGTGGAGTGAAAAGAGAAGCAAAGCAGGGAGTAAATCATGCTTAAGAACTAGTGAGTTACGGAGTGAAAGGAGGAGCAAATCAGGGAGTAAATCATGCAGAATAACTAGCGAGTTGCGGAGTGAAAGGAGGAGTAAATCAAGGAGTAAATCATGTAGAAGAACTAGCTAGTTGTGGAGTGAAAGGAGGAGAAAATTACGGAGTAAATCATGCAAAAAGGATCTTGCATGTAGTCCCATGCTCTAACTAAGTGTCCACATGTGCCAGTAATGAAGGTCCTAAGTGTGTGGTACCTCCAACACCCCCCCTGAACACCACTATGGGGAAAAATAGAAAATGGGCCTTGGAAACTAAGGCCAAAGGTCACCCAAAATACATTGCAACTTGTACTAAAATTGAGGAAAGAGGGAAAACCTCGTGGGAAAACCCCCCCCTCAAAATACAATGTAATCAAAAGAAAAGAGGAAGAAAAGACAGTTGCTAAACAACTATGTCCTTCACTCCAAGACAATCGTGCAGAGAGTGAAACTTCTGCTCAGTGAATCTCTTGGTGAAGATGTTTGAAGTTTATTCTACTGAAGGACATAACTGCAAATCAATGGCATGATCATGTACTAAGTCTTTTATGTAGTGCATATGGATCTCTATGTGCTTCATCCACTGCCACTGTACTGGATCCCTACAAAATTAGAGAGTGCTCTGGTTGTCACACCAAATGATAGTTGGTTACTGGAACTGGACGCCCAACTCAGTGAGGAAGTGTTGTAGCCACAGAGCGAAAATGGTGATGTTGAATACTCTATACTCGGCCTCAGCTGAAGAGAGAGCAATAGTAGCCCGCTTCTTGCTCGACCAACAGATAGGGCTAGATCCTAGACTGAGTGAATATCTAGAGCTGGACTTGCGATCAATCTTGTTGCATGCCCAATTAGAATATGTGAAGCCAAGGAGATTCGATGCAGTGCCTACTACATAGTGAATCCCGAAGGTGATGGTTCCATGCACATATTGGAGGATGCGCTTGGTACGATTTCATTCTAGCTCATGTGGCTTCTTCATGTATCTGGAAACTACCCCTATTGCATATGAGAGATCTGGTCTGGAGTGTGTGAGGTACAGTAAGCTCCCCACTAGTTGTTGGTAGAGAGTACTATCAACTAATGGAGTGTCACCTACATCCTCAAGGCAGACCCTAAACAAAAAAGGAGATGGTGATGGCTTGCATTCAGTCATGTGAAATCTCTCAAGGAGATCACGTGTGTACTTAGCCTGATAGAGTTTGATACCTTTGGCATCCTGGTTGATCTCAAGACTAAGAAATAAGTGTAATGGACCCATGTCCATCATTAAGAACCTATCATGCAAGGCCCTCTTGACTGTAGCAATGACTGAAGTTGAGCTTCCAGTGATCAGGAGATCATCCACATACAAAACTAAGATAAGAAGAGAATCATGTGTCCTGAGCATGTAAACATTTGGATCAGACTTATATCTTTCAAATTTTTGTGATAAGAGAAAAGAATCCATCTTCACATATCGAGCTCTCGGGGCCTACTTAAGGCCATAGAGAGACTTCCTCAGTCTGCAGACCAAAGATGAATCCTGAATGAAACCATGTGGTTGCTCCATGTAGATCACCTGAGATAGGTCTCCGTGAACAAAAGCATTCTCCACATCCATCTGATGTACTTCCCACCCTTGGGCAGTTGCAATGGCAAGTGCAAGGCATATGGAATCCATCTTTTCTACTCGAGAAAAGGTCTCATCATAATCAATGCCATACACTTGCTGGAATCCTTTGGCTACTAGCCTGTCTTTCTATCTAGTGATTTTCCCATCTGCAGCACTCTTGGTCCTGTAGACCCATTTACATCAGACAAGTTTTCTTCTTCAAGGAAGGGGGACCAGATCCCAAGTCTAGTTCTCGAGGAGGGAGTTATACTCATCCTCCATGGCAGACTCCCAAGAGGGATTCCCATCAGCCTCAGCATAAGACTGTGGATCAAAAGACTGAACCAAATGACAATGCGGGATGGCGTTGGTTTAGTGGCAGTGAGGGCAAGATGAGTCTCAATAAACTCTGAGCTAGTCCTCCGTAGATTAGAATTATACCCCACAAGACCATTTCTAGCAGCTGGGTGGTCTTGTGCATATATATCACTTAATCTCCTTATTCTTTGATTTATGACAGGGGAAGTTGATTCACTACTGGAAGCTCGTTTTGGGCTTGGATGTGGATCATCATATGCATGCTCTAGATTTGTATCTGAAGACTTTGTCTCTGCATCTACGTCTTCTACATTAGCATTTTCATGCTCTGTATATACATATGAATGTACTGAGTTATCATCTCGTACATGAGGTAGATAAAAGGTGTCTGCATGCAGCAATTGAGGTGCATGTGAGAGACTTTCCTCAAATTTGACACTTCACTCAATGATGAGCTTGTCCGTAGAGGAAATTAAGAGTCGGTATCCCTTCACACCATCATGGTATCCAACAAAGATGCACTCAATGCTCTGTGGATCAAGAGCTTTCCTCTTTTTAGAGGGGATCCTGGCCCATGCTCAGGAGTCGAAAACATGGAAGTGGGTGACCTTCGGTTTAGTGCCGCTCCAAGCCTCAAAGGGGGCCTAATCCTTGAAAAACCTATGAGGAGATATGTTCTATATGTATTTATCACAACTAAGTGCTTCAGCCCATAAGTTATGAGGTAGTGACTTAGCATGCAGCATGCATGAAGCCATCTCTTTGAGATATTGGTTCTTTCTCTCAGCAACTCCATTTTGTCGTGGAGTGTATGGAACTGTGTGCTGCAAATGTATGCCAGACTCAAGGAAAAGGTTCTGAAGTGTTGTGTTAACATATTCCCCCCCATTTTCTGTATGAAGGTCTTTGATCTTTCTCTCTGACTATGTCTCAACTAGTGCTTTGAAATCTTCAAAGTGCGCAAAAACTTCAGATTTGGCCCTGAGAAGATACACCCAAGTGTACCATGAGAAATCATCAATAAATGTAAGAACATAGCTTGCTTTACTGATGGAAGGATGAGGAAAAGGCCCCATGAGATCACTATGGATGATATCTAGAGAGGGGATGCTCTGTGAGTCTTGCCAGTGTCAAACTTCTCTCTAGGATGTTTGCCAAGAACACATCCTTCACAAACTCTTTTAGAGAAACTGATATTTGGCAAGTGTTCCACCATCTCATGCTTGCTTAGATACTGCATATATCTATAATTTAAGTGAACAAAACTCTCATGCCAAAGCTTACTACTATCATTAGCATGTGTAAGCAATAAGGAGGATTCAGATTCAATAAATTTAGAAAATGTATATAATCTAGCTCCATTGTTTACCTCACCGGTTACAACTTTGGAGCTGCTATGTAGATCATATATGTTCATTGCATCTAGAGTGAATTCCGCTCTCTTTCTAATGTCGGAATGAGTGATCTGATAAACTAGAAGAAGGTTTACCGAAAGTTTTGGAACATGAAGCACATTTTCAAATCTTCCGTGTAAAAGTTCCACTCTACCTTTTTCGGTGACCTCAATAGGTGAGTCATCTCCCATGAGGATGGGAGGTCCTTTGCATGCATCCAAAGAGGAATAGACTTCCTTTGCAGCAGCCATATGATGTAATGCACTAGAATCGATAATCCATTCATTAGGGGAAGAGTTAACAACTAAAGCATGAAAATTGTAACCTTTCCCATGTGGCAGATCCTTAGTTTTTTTCTTGGCGCCCTGAGGGATGTGGTCCCCAAGGTTGTGCTTCTGAAGGATTTATGCCATTTGCTAAATTTATTTCTTCATGCAAGAGGATTTTAGATGGAATCCTCGGTGACAGTAGGTGCATTTGTCTCCTTTCTTCCCTTTCTCATTTCTGGAGCTGGACGAGTCATTGAAGGGCTTGGTGTACCCTTCCTTCTTTCGATGGGAATGCGCTTTTTCGTTGTCTTTTTGCTGCTAATTTTTTTGATTTGAATCAAATCTGTGATTTTCATTGTGGCTGCCATCATGCACAACAAGTTCATGCACTTTTGGAGGTTTGATTTTTCCCATGCCAATGAGTTTATCTTGCTCAAAAGTGAGGGACTCCATGAACTCTTTTAGAGAAGGCATAGTGTAGGATTTACTTGTTGCGAGCCTTACTGAATGAAATGTAGACATAAGGACAAAGTATTCTAGCCTGAGCTTTGACATAATAGAGAGAACTTGGTGACTCTCCTCCTTGGATTTGTCAATTCCACAACCCTTGAGTTGCAACAATAGATCATTAGATTTGGTGAAGAAGTCTTGAATTCTGTCATAGATCCATGGATCCAATGAGAGAAACTCCACTTCGAGAAAATGTCCTTTCATCTCATCCTGTTTCCCTAGAGTTCTTCAACCTTTTTCCAAATCTCATTGGGAGTATTGCAGGCAGATAGATGAAACTGCAACTCTGGGGAGATGCACATGTATATGGATCCGTGGGCCTCATCCATGCGGTTGAGGTACTTGGATTTCTCTATGGCTGAAGTGGGTTCCACTTCTACAGCCATGGTAATCCTATATGACCCTTTCTGATGAAGGTATCGAGCCATTTGGTCCCTCCATTCATGATAGTTGTACGGTATTCGGATCGATGCTTTGGGAAACTCCATTTTTCTGTTGATCTTCGATCTCCAAGCTGTAATACTTACAAAGTAAAGTTTTGGTGTGCCTTTTATCTAGCAACTTGTGGGCTTTGATACCATGTAAATGTGTTAGAAAACTTGCACAGATGAATCTAGCTAGTAGAGGTTGAACACATAGCACAGAGTAAAAACACTAAAAGAAAATCAAAAGAACAAAAAGAATTATTGATTGAGAAAATAGGTTACAATGCTCATGATATAACATTACTGGGTGAAGATCCCAAGGTAATGTGCCATAGTGGTGATCAATGAGAGGACTCAACACCTATGACAAGTTCCGGAGAGAACTAGCCAGTTATGGAGTGAAAGGAGGAGCAAATCAGGGAGTAAATCATGCAGAAGAACTAGCGAGTTGTAGAGTGAAAGGAGGAGCAAATCAGGGAGTTGTTCACATGGAAAATGTGAACAATGCCAACAAGGGGAACTTACCCAATCGCAAACCCTAATTAGACCTACTTTCATTTGGCATGGCTAGCTCCGACGAGTTTTAAGAGACCCCATAAACTGTTTGAACATGTTGAAAGATTGCTTCCGGGAGGAAGACTTTAATTAAATCAACAAAAATAAAACAACTAACCTCTATGTATTAAATCCTATATATACTACTTCTGACTACTCTAATCTAGTCCAAACTATCCTAATCTATCCTGCAGAAGCATAATATAGAGGTTTAAACATCATATATATGTTTAGCAGGAGCATGATAAAGAAGATTAAAAATCATGTATAGATTCAAGTCCAAATGAACCAATCACTAAATTCACATCTAGACAAGACTGTATTAAAGCTAAATTGCAATCCAATCACTCATATAGGAATCCACATTCTTTTATGAAATTTAACTTGCAACTGATGTTTAACTTAGTTTCAAATTAGAGACCATTCACACGTTAACCATGAAACTAAATCACATTCAGTTCAACAAGACTAATAGTGAACTGTAAGCTATCAATATGCCTAAATACAAATCACATTTACATTCATGCCAGCAACAACAGTCTGATAAAAAACAGATAAAAGAACAATTAAATAAGTTTGAAACTAAAGGCTCCTTCTTCCCCAAAACAACCCTCCTTATTCACAATAAAGCAAAACTGTTCTTCTCGAAAATCAATAGCCCCTTCTCCTCTTTAGAGGTAATACTTATGCAAACACCCCATGACTCTAGGTCGACCTTGCCTCTTCATCTTCCCACTGTTTAATATATGCAAATCGAGTACACAGAGTTAGGATTGTCAGTGTGACCACTGGAATGTAGAAAGCATAACGAGCGGATCGATTCCTTTCTTGAGGAAGAGAACAAATGTTGGTGAAAAGGGTGACCTTCTGTTGCCTTCCCATAATGAAGACTGGGACAACTCTACTTACATAATGTATAGGAAACACGTGGAGTTCCGACTCGAAATGCTTGTGGCTAGACCCTTAAATGCAGCGTTTCTGCATACAATGGCCCCTCAAATCCCCTCCTGCATCCTTTGCTTCTCACCTGCAAGGATAGCTATCATTAGCTTGATGATTGTCAACAATAGAACAAAAATGCTCAATCAAATGTATACGCTTCCTTCATTCATTTTATAAAACTATGGAAGAAGTGTGAAAAGGATTTATGCTTGATACACAGTTGAAATACAATTTCCCGCTCAACCCATAGGATTGGCACAATTTTTTAGGGCTTCCTTTCATCGCAATCAAGTATCAGCCCCTTCTTAGGTCACAGGACCCATGCCTTCCACCACCCCGATGCGCAATTGCACTATTGGGACTCCACATGCTCACTTTTTACACTGAAAAGCTAATCCTTTGTAATTTCAGAAAAAATGGAAAACACATGAAAACACAGAAAATCCTGCCCTGATTACTCAAACCTGACCTCAAAAGTTATATGTTGGAGTCTATAAATATTGTCAGGTTTGGCCTATCGCATATCACAATATGCACAAGCCTGGGGCTTCGCCGATCGCGATATGCGATGGGCTTTCGGACTTGAAAAAATATATATATCGTATTTGATAAATCAGCAAGTTTGCCATACCGCTACGCGTATTATGAATAAGGCCCGAGTTCCGCTGATATGCGATATGCGATTGGGACCAAACTCGACATTGTATACAATGTTGTTCATAGTGCTGGCGGGTTCGAAGGCCAGGGGCACACCATATATACATAAACCTTGGACTTGGGCCGATTGTGATATGCAACGGGCTTTTGGACCTGAAATGTATACATTTTGAGTTAATAAAACCCGTTGGGCCCAGAAGCCATGAACGCCTTGTTTTATTTGTGATGGGCCCTAAAAGGATTTATGCATGCTTTGTGAAGGTTTTTCGCTATAAGGCATTGTAATGGGAATACTGACGTTGTTATATACCTAGGGGGGATAATATGGGGTACCAAGGGAGGTACCCAAGGTAATAATGTAATAATGGGATGGGCCATAGTAATAAATAAGGTGGTTAACCCATGTCATGTAAGGGACCACAAGTAGTTAATAATAATGTAAGGGGCCCATGGTATTAGTTGATGGTATGAGGAAACCATGGTAATGGTGCATGGTATTGTATGTATGAGGCCTATATAGAGGCTAGAGACTCCACATGGAGAGATATGAAGAGAAGTATTTTTGTATGAACAGGCATATGGCTTGTGGAGTATTCTCCTTCCTTAAGGAGTGAATGTATGGTGTTGCCCTACCATAAGAGTTTGATAATAAAGAAGCATTTCTATCTATTTTGATCTTGTTAATTATTGGGATATTTCTGTTATCATATATTTCTGGGTTAGATCTACAACACTCTCCCTTGTCCCTTCGTTTGGGTGAGTCGTTTGAGGGCGTGCATGTGAACTCGTTCGGGCGGGTCGTTCGGGTGAACTCGTTCAGGGGGGTTGGGCGAGGGCGCACCTGGGCGAACGAGCCCGTATCAAAAAATTCTAAGTTGTGACCCGAGGTTGGCTTTTGCACGTTTGTGCAGCTCGTTTACCCGGCTCTCCCTTGTCCCTTCGTTTCGGTGAGTCGTTTGAGGGCGTGCGTGTGAACTTGTTCAGGCGGGTCGTTCGGTTGAATAAGTTTAGGCAGGTCGGGTGAGGGCGCATGCTGGCGAACAAGCCCGTACCAGAAAATGCTAAGTTGTGACCCGAGGTTGGCTTTGTGCACGTTCGTGCAGCTCGTTTGCCCGGCTCTCCCTTGTCCCTTTGTTTTGGTGAGTCATTTGAGGGCGCCCGTGTGAACTCGTTCGGGCGGGTCATTTGAGTGAACTCGTTCAGGCGGGTCGAGCGAGGGCGCACCCGGGCGAACGAGCTCGTATCAAAAAATGCTAAGTTATGACCCGAGGTTGGCTTTGTGCACGTTCGTGCAGCTCATTTTCCCGGCTCTCCCTTGTCCCTTCGTTCCGGTGAGTCGTTTGAGGGCATGTGTGTGAACTAGTTCGGGCGGGTCGTTCGGGCAGGTCGTTCGGGTGAACTCGTTCAGGCGAGTTGGGTGAGGGCACACCCGGGTGAACAAGCCCGTATCAAAAAATGCTAAGTTGTGACCCGAGGTTGGCTTTGTGCACGTTCATGCAGCTCGTTTGCCCGGCTCTCCCTTGTCCCTTCGTTTCGGTGAGTCGTTTGAGGGTGCGTGTGTGAACTCGTTCAGGCTGGTCGTTCGGGTGAACTCGTTCAGGCGGGTTGGGCGAGGGCGCACCCGGGCGAACGAGCCCGTATCAAAAAATGCTAAGTTGTGACCCGGGGTTGGCTTTGCGCATGTTCTTGCAGCTCGTTTTCCCGGCTCTCCCTTATCCCTCGTTTCGGTGAGTCGTTTGTGGGTGCGCGTGTGAACTCGTTCGGGCGGGTCATTCAGGTGAACTCGTTCAGGCAAGTCGGGTGAGGGCGCACCCGGACGTACGAGCCTATATCAAAAAATGCTAAGTTGTGACCCGAGGTTGGCTTTGTGCACGTTCGTGCAGCTCGTTTTCCCGACTCTCCCTTGTCCCTTCGTTTCGGTGAGTCGTGTGAGGGCGCGCGTGTGAACTCGTTCGAGCGGGTTGTTCGGGTGAACTCGTTCAGGCGGGTCGGGCGAGGGCGCCGAGCCCGTATCAAAAAATGCTAAGTTGTGACCCGAGGTTGGCTTTGTACACATTCGTGCAGCTCGTTTGCCCATCTCTCCCTTGTCCCTTTGTTTCGATGAGTCGTTTGAGGGCGCGCGTGTGAACTCATTCGGGCGGGTCGTTCAGGTGAACTCTTTCAGGCGGGTCGGTTGAGGGCGCACCCGGGCGAATGAGCCCGTATCAAAAAATGCTAATTTGTGACCCGAGGTTGGCTTTGTGCATGTCCGTGCAGCTCATTTTCCCATCTCTCCCTTGTCCCTTCGTTACGGTTGTTTGGGCACCCATGTGAACTTGTTCGGGTGGGTCGTTTAAGGGCGTCCGAGTCAATTCATTCGGGCGGGTCGTTTAAGGGCGTCCGAGTCAATTCGTTCGGGCAGGTCAGGTGAGGGCACGCTAGGGTGAACGATCCCATGACAAAAATGCTAAGTTGTGACCCGAGGGTGGCTTTGTACACATTTGTGCAGCTCGTTTGCCCGCCTCTCCCTTGTCCCTTTGTTTCGGTCTTGTGTGCGCCCATGTAAACTCTTACGGGCAGGTCGTTCGATGGCACCTGTGTCAACTCGTTCGGGTGGGTCGTTCGATGGTGTCTGTGCAAACTCGTTTGGGCGAGGGCGTCCATGTAAACTCGTGTGGGTTTTTGTGGTGCGGTGCCCTGGCTCGTCTTAGTCCCCTTGTGCCCAACCAAATGATACAAGTGACAGGTTTCCTTTTCGTGTGAAAGGTGGGTTGGTAATTGAGTTGTGTTTTCGGGTTTGCCTGAAGGATTGCCTTCGGTCATTTGTAGGGTGGACGATTTTCATGTTCTCTCCATCCCCACTCGGTAGCGCATGAGCGGTAATGTTGGCCATGCTCGTCCTGGGAGGCATATGTGAACAATTTCCCTTCTGCTCTCGAAGTTCTTGGAGCTGTATGGGCTGTTGTGGTGTGGCTCCCCGACTCATCTTGGTCCCCTCGTGCCCCTAAAGATGATACCAGCGACAGGGTTTCTTTCCGTGTGAAAGGTGGGTTGGAAATCGAGTTGTTTTTTTTGGTTTGCCCGAAAGATGGCCTTGGGTCGTCTGTAGGGTGGCCGATTTTCATCTTCTCTCCATCCCCACTCGGTAGCGCATGAGCGGTAACACTGGCCATGGTCGTCCCGGGAGGCATATGTGAACAATTCCCCTTTTTCTCTCCAAGTTCTTGGAGTTGTATGGGCTGTTGTGGTGTGGCTCCCGGGCTTGTCCTGGTCTCCTCGTGCCCCTCTAGATGATACCAGTGGCAGGTTTTCTTTCCGTGTGAAAGGTCGGTTGGTAATCGAGTTGTGTTTTTGGGTTTGCCTGAACGATGGCCTTGGGTCGTTTGTAGGGTGGCCGATTTTCATATTCTTTCCATCCCCACTTAGTAGCGCATGAGCGGTAATGTTGGCCATGCTCGTCCCGGGAGGCATATGTGAACAATTCCCCTTCTACTCTTGAAGTTCTTGGAGCTGTATGGGTTGTTGTGGTGTGGCTCCCGGGCTCGTCCTGGTCCCCTTATGCCCCCCCAAATGATACCAGCGGCAGGTTTTCTTTCCGTGTGAAAGGTGGGTTGGCAATCGAGTTGTGTTTTTGGGTTCGCCTAAATGATGGCCTTGGGTTGTTTGTAGGGTGGCCGATTCTCATCTTCTCTCCATCCCCACTCGGTAGCACATGAGCGGTAATGTTTGCCATGCTCGTCCCGGGAGGCATACGTGAACAACTCCCCTTCTGCTCTCCAAGCTGTATGGGTTGTTGTGGTGTGGCTCCCTGGCTTGTATTGGTCCCCTCGTGCCCCTCTAGATGATACCAGCGACAGGTTTTCTTTCCGTGTGAAAGGTGGGTTGGAAATCGAGTTGTGCTTTCGTGTTCGCCTGAACGATGGCCTTGGGTCGTTTTTACGGTGGCCGATTTTCATCTTCTCTCCATCCCCACTCAGTAGCGCATGAGCGGTAATGTTGGCCATGCTTGTCCCGGGAGGCATATGTGAACAATTCCCCTTCTGCTCTCCAAGTTCTCGAGGTCATTGTGGTGTGTCTCTCAGGCTCGTCTTGGTCCCCTCACGCCCCTCCAGATGATACCAGCTATTAGTGTCAATCTTTCCAGCCTTCCTACAGTGATCAAATATGCTCTTACAAAGTGATTTTGAAGTGTCAAGGTCAAATTTTGTCATTTCAGTGAGTTTTCAAGCAAAATTTGGTCACTAGGCATTAGGTCTACGGTTTGCTTTAAATCCTTCTAAAGTTGCCCAAATTCCAATATATGTCACTATTCAGCTGAGTCTATCATCATTCATAGGGTTGTAATTATCATGTCAGTGTCTAATGAGTCATTTTACATCTTGTTCATGCTTCAGTTGCGCCTTGGCAAGTTCATTTCCCTCTCCTAGGGTTTTGAAGGCAATTTCTCTTGGACGGTCAAATCAATGGAAAAACTTGTTTCCTGATGTTCATACACGTTCCCCTATCCTTAATGTACCTTATCAAGCACTTCCCAACACTCAGATCCCCCAAAATCCTCAT
>APFE031193026.1:254760-290348 GCA_000404065.3 Pinus taeda | reverse complement strand
AGAGAGGGTTGTAGCTCTCTGCAGGTAGCAGCCTGTGTACTAGTAAAGGACTGCACCAGTACAGAATCATTGTAAAAATAAGTTTCTAATTGAAAAGATAGAGACATATTGTAGTAGGTGGTTTTCACCCACATTGGGTTTCCACCTTATATCATGGCGTTCATGTGTGCCTCTTGTGTGTGATGATCTGTTCTATTTTACTGCACCTGCTTACTATACATATGGATAAAGAAGTTCTGATGCACTAACTATAGATCAACATTTAATGGATTAATTGAATCATAAGTATTCTGGATATACGCTAGTTGCATTAGACACAATTGCGTATACACATGGGTTCCGCTAATTAAAGTAGCGTATATGTATCTAAGTATGGAAATGAAAAGTTTTATTGATTCGATAATATTGGTTCACCCTCCCCCCCCCGCCCCCCTTAGTATTATTTCCAACATGAGTTACCTAGAGCTTCATTCCATGATTTCAGCACTTTAGCCACAACCTTCCTCAGACATTTCTAGTTTCCCATCAGATACAAAACTAGGATGAAACTATTAACCAACTTCAAACAATTTGATTCCACTCACATTTCAGATCACATTCATGAGTGGAGGTGTCATTGTCTGTTGGTCAAAAATTATGTTCCTGATCAATTTCTCGCAAAATGGTTTACCAAATCTCTGTTGGCACCTAGAATAGAAGATGTGGCCAAAGGTGGAGTCAAGACTAAAGAGCAAGTAATTCCTTGTGTGCAATATTTGGATTTGGTTTATACCCAATCCGACACGCTCTACGATAAGATACAAAATGCTCCGAGACCTCCAAATATTGTTCTCCCTATTATTCCTGGTAAATAATCTCATGTTACTGATGGCATTAGTGGATCTACTAGCATGCAGATGGCAAGTAAACCATTTGGTATTTTTCCACCTACATATGTTCAAAACCCTCAATCCCACTCTCCTACGACTTCTTCTTCCGAGAAAATTTTCGTTTCATATGATAAAGGCAATTCTCAACAAAAACCTAGAAGGAACAAGAAAGGAAAAGGTAAGAAAAAGAAAGACCCCTCTTCGCAGGATAAAAAACAAATCAATCTTCTGATGAGAAACGAAAGCCTCGATATCCTTGCTTGATTTGCAATGAGGAACACTTTACACATCATTTTCCTCACCAACATAAAGTGATTCAATTTCTTAAGTCCTCCACTTCTCCTGTAGTGTTGACTAACCCATTTCTGAGAGGAGTTCGGATTTTCCACAATGTTCATCTTTAAAATGGTCGATGTTTCGAGTCTATACCCAGACTCATCATCAGGACTGATATACGGAGAAAAGAAAGAAAATGGTTTCTGATAAATAAGTATGATGTAAAGACAGTATGGCCGACTTAAATGACTGTTTATTGTTATAATTTCAATTATTTATATTATTATTATTATTTATATTATTATTATTATCCTTATCTATCATTATTATATTTCTTATCTATAGTTTCAGATGTTCGCGTAATTAATTTATTTTCAAGGGGTTTATATTATTATTCATCTACCAAGTTATCATGTTGATTAATGATTTAAAATTAATAGAGGGATTATTTTTGTTACTTTATCGAGTTGGATACTGAGATCCATATTTAACCTAGCTACAATTTTTATTGAGAACTTATGTTATTATTTTAGGGCTACAATTTTTATTGAGAACTTATGTTATTATTCGAGGGGGTAATTTGTCAAGAGACTCATATGGTTTCTCACGACCCATCTTCCCCTAACACGGTTTTGATGCTTTCCTCTTCAAAGCCGAGAGCTAATGTTTTAGTAGCTACTTGGAACAAGGATTATGGTAATGCGAATCTACTAAATGGTTAGGTTACTGATCAACCTGCTAGTTCGGCACCATCCTCTTTAGATCCCACTCCACTGTCGATTCCCACTGAATTGACTATTAAACCTCCAAAGTGTGTTATTCATAAGTCATCTTTCAACCCTTATGTAAAAGTTGCTTACAATTATAACATAGTCGAAGACTTGTCTCAGTCTCCAATGACTATGTTGACTCTTGAGGTGTTGCAGGACTACCCTACCCAAAATAAGGCTTTACTTTCAACTATAGGATGTGTGGATCTATCGAATTCAAAACTTGTTGTTTTCTCTCATGAAAACTATACCCCTTGGCTTCCATCTGAGTTAGATTTTATAATCCAATTCATCGTCCATGGTAAGAATATTCATTGTTCTATCATGGAAGAGGGAGCCTCAACTCGAATTATATGTCCATGTCTTACTGGAAGGTGATTGGTCCTCCTCAACTGAGTCAATCACCTACTACATTGAAAGCTTTTGAAGAGAGAACATACAAACCTTGTGGGACTTTGAATTCTCTTCAAGTTGAATTAGGGAGGAAAATTGTGTCCATAGAATTCAAAGTTATTGATAGACCTCTCGATTACAATCTTCTATTGGGACGTACATGGGTTTATGACATGGATTTTTTCATCTCGACTTACTTCCGTATGATCGCCTTTCCTCATAAAGGCAGGATTGTAGCCATGGACCCACTTACCTTTTTTGCCTCTGATTCACATGTTACTGGAAGTGTCCCTCTTGTGGGGGGGACCCTACAGTGATATCAGCATGTCAGAGTTTCATTGTTGAAGGATTCTTCACTTATGGGGACCTTTTCACTCCCGCCTCCTCTCCTTCCCGATATCTCATCTTTGGTAGCCTATATCAACATGATATCGTCTTCTACTATCCTGGCCAACCCATGGATTTTACCAGATGAAACTGACATCCAAAGTTTTGGTGACCGAATGTCGCTAAGCCACATTGAGCTAGATTACGAAGCCATTTATTCAACTTCTTTGGTTTCTTCTTTTGATTCCTTAATTGGGTAGACAAATCATTAGACTATGGTACGTCTTCTGATCCTTTCTTGTGTATGTTTCCTACTGATGAAAGAATCATGGAAATCATGATGTCGAATGATGCACCGTGGGACAAAAATCACCATCGTTCCTTCTTAACTGAGTCCATTAAGGATAATCTCAGTGATGTATATTTACATAATTTTGTTGAGCCTTGTATGCATCTTGTTATCATTGTTGGTCCCTTTACGAAATGGGGTATCGACTTCATGACCTATAACCCTCACTTTGCCAAGGGGCATGGTTATATTATTGTCACTATTGAATACTTTACTAAATGGGCTGAGTTGATGCCTACATTTAAAAACACTGGTGAAACGAATGCATACTTATTTTTCACCATGTCATCACACAGTTTTGTGTTCCACAAGAAATAGTTATGGATCACAAAAAACATTTCCGGAATCATATGATGATCGAACTAACTGGTAAGTTGGGACTTTCCCATGAATGTTCGACTCCCTACTATCCTCATGCCAATGGAAAATTTGATGCCATCAATAAAATTTTTAAGACGATGCTTCAACGCATGGTATGGGTCCAAAAATTGGACTGGAATTTTGTCATTTGTGCTATTTTGTGGTCATACCAAACCTTAGTCAAAACAGCTACCCAATTCACACCCTTTTAGTTGGTGTATGGTCTCGAATATATCCTCCCAATTTCATGTGAAATTCCATCATTGAAAATAGATATCAAACTTCTTCCTACTGCTTGCATAGAGGAGGGGAGTCTTTTACATTTGACTCATTTATATGAAAACCAACATGATGCTTCTATAGCTAACAAAGCTCATAAAAGTTGCATCAAGGTGCAGAATGACAAGAGTGTCAAGGCTCGTGTCTTCTGGGAAGGAGACCTTGTCCTGTTATATGTCTAGGAGTCTGATAAGTTAACTTCAGGGAAGTTTCAACCCATTTGGTTAGGTCCATACATTGTTAAGTGAGTCCTTGCAAAACGGGCCTACGAGAGGATATTTTGATGGAGTTCCCTTGGCACAGCCTAGAAATGGGTTGTGCCTCAAAAAATACTATGCTTGATCTCAAGTGTAGTTTTCACTGTGTGCACACTATCTATAGGTGTGTTGAGTATGTTTGCACTGTGTCTTTTCAGATTTTTACATGGTTTCTATTGATTCATTTTACATTTGGTTCGCAGATGTCGGTATTTCTTGAAACTTTCATTAGTTATGATGATGGTGCCAATCGTAGTACCTGGAAATTATCTTCCGCAACATGGGCTATATTTTCTCCAAATGGCGATTTAATGAGTATGAAAGGGATTTGTATTGGTCTCTCCACCAACAACATCACTGAGTATAGCAAAGTGGTTAAGCTACAGTCTGATGCTATTGCACATGGTATCCATCGTTTAGTCATCAGACTTGACTCACAACTCATAGTAATACAACTTGTCGATATCTATTCAATTAGAAGTCCCACCATCGTATGCATGGTTTTAAGAGTACGCCTACTAGAATGACATTTTGATTTCATACAATTTGAACACATATCTATAAATCTAAACACATTGACAAATGTAATAGCTAATCATGTTTTAGATAGACATTTGCAACGAATGTAATTAATTTTCAATTCACATCACGCCATATTGAAAATACAATAGAAACCCAAAAATACTGAAATATATATATATATATATATATATATTATATATATATATATATATATATATATATATATAAGTTTGGTTTTACAAAAATTTGTGCCCGAGACATATATGGTATACATCGCCCATATAAAAAACCACATGCAAGATCTAAGTAGACATAATCAAAGGTGCTAGTGATGAGTCATTTTTACTATGAAACGGGTATGCTTAATCCTTTTTTTGTTCTTCTGAGCAGGTTGATAGCTATTAATGAATTTTGTTATGATTTAAACATATTATTTTGATCGAAGAGTATACTGTTATCTCTTTTTCAGGCTCTTTAAACCTATGAAAAATGAACCCCTAGGAGTCCTCTTTCAACTCTTTTTAGACTCTCACAACATGAAAATATTGTCGAGCACTTGTCTTTTTGAACTTTTCAAATTAAATGAAAAGACGTCTACTCAGTATAATTTTATCAAGTTTCTATTAATTGACTTCACTATTATACATGGGCAACTCGAATTTAACATCAAGTTTTAAAAAATGTGATTTACCGATTCCTTTTGAAGAATGATGATGAGTATGAGTAAGGGTTGTATTAGTGGAAGAGTTTGAAGATGCTCGTGAAGAAGAATATAAAGAAGAGTTTGGAGAGGGTGGAGGTTTGTCTCCATTTCCATTACCTCCTTTTCCATTACCTCCTCTTGAAGATACTTCTCCTTTGGATGGTTTGGAACTTTCTCTTTGCAACCTGCTATTCCTTTCTTCATAGAGGACCTTCACCATCTCTGTCATATCAAAAAAATCCTTTCTGAACGTCTTCTAGTATTTTGTAACATTTGTAGCTTCTCATTCATGAGACATGATATCTAGAGTCTCAACTACAACTTGAGGCTGAATTGGTGTTGGACATTGTGGAAACCTTTCTATTCTTCCCCTTGACCTAACTTCAGGCCTTCCAACTAGCTTTCCTTCACCTCTTTTGAGTTTTAACCTTGTAAGCATGACATAAACTTGCAAACAATTAAATCCTTCCTTCATAAAGCAAACCTAGTGTTGTGATACCAAATGGATATGATTTAGAATATTAGTTTGTAGTGCTAAGATCTTCCTTAGATTATAAACAAAATGATTTCATTTTTCTTAAGGATTCATCAATTTTTGCAATATTAATGAAGCATTTTTATGTTAATTTTATGAGAAATTTAACATAAACTAGAATCTGAAGAACAATATAAACATATATAGAACATCACAAAAAAAAAATTACAACAAGCACATGATAAAGGAGTTCACCCCTCCTAGGCTAGGTCTCCTTGGTCCAACTTCCAATGGCTTGGGCCTCTCAATTATGCTCAAAAGTGTAAAACTCTGTGTTTACTGTTAGGTTCCTATACCAATAGGAGTCATAATTTTGAATGACTAAGGTTAAGCCTTGTAATATGGTACATACCTTTTCTTTCTACAAATGTTTTCCATATTAAGAAAATAAAAAATTGTAAGGAGGGTATGTCCTAAAAGAAAAATCAAAGGACAAAAATAATGAGAGAAGGTAAAAAAATGAAAATATATGAACCCCCCCCCAAAAAAAAAAGAGACCATGAAAGTGACCAAGTCTAAATGCCACTACTTTTTACTTTTATGCATAATAATGATTGTTTGCAGCTTGTTACTCATGCCACAATCCATGGTAATCAAACTGTTTAATCTTGATTATATCATGCTTTGAATTTTATGTTTATAGTTAGAGAATAAAATCTGACCAAACAGTTTAATCTTGGCAGACCATTAGATAGGTAGAGAAAATAAAAGGAGCTCATTAGTTTAATCTAAGACTTTGGATGATATAAGGTTTGGCTTATATAGATTACTTTTCAAAAGAAAAATGGATGATAAGGGTTTGCTAGTTTAAATGCATCCACACAAAATGAAGAAAAAATGGTAGGGTAAGTAATGGGTAAGTAGAAGAAAGGTTGCTGAAGTATAAAATTGGTTGGATAAAAACACATGCATCATCCTTAAACACATATTTCTATATGTATGATCAACTATGGAAGCAAAAACAAATGTTTGCAAGTTAATATGTTTAACTCCCCCTCATCAATTTTTCCCCTTACTTACTAACTTCCTATCCACAAATATCTTCTAATACTTTAAATCCTTCAAGTCAAAGAGGCTCAAAGCATTTCTCTGACTTTTGGTGGGACCGAACCCTCAGCTTAGTGACTTATGGAAATCCATTGTTGGAATCCCCTCCATGAAGTTCATTCCCACCTCATCACCCTAATAAAACCCCTTTTCCTAAGGATAAACTTCATTTTCCTAGGAAAAGTGAAAACCCCTATGTAAATCCTATTTCACTCAAAAAAGCCCACAAAAAGATATCTCATCCTAACTATAAAGTGTATGAAAATAAAGTGTGCAAATATTACATTGACGTTTATACTTAGGGGAATATCCACTCTGCCCATCACATTTCATATTAATGGTTAACTTTATTATATAATTCCTGATAAAAACCTTTTCCTGTATATTAATTAAACCCCTATATAAATACCCCCAACCCTTAGGTTTAATAGAAACTATACATTTTCCCCTTATCCCAACAAAAGCAAACAAAACCCCTCATTGACCTTAAATAATCACAAACCACCCTTAATTAAAGTCCTCGGCCCCCCATAAAACTCTATACATTTCATCTGTGCTATTTCACCACTCGACCACTATCTGATCATCTGCACCCAAATCCAACAATGTGCAGCCATATCGGGCTCACCCAACACCCTAACTTTACCCAAAGATAAGTTAAACCTACATTAAGCCCCACCCGATAATTTTAAACCCATGATTAGGTCTTAAATAAACCCATACCATCGAGGATTAAAGTCTTGGGCCCCACCTAAGCCCATGCTTTTATCAGCCACGCACCTCCCTTGCTCGATTGTCATCTGATCACCATCCCCCTCATCCAATGGTCTACAACCATATCAGCTACACCTGGTGGGTGATCATTACCCGCCCGATAAAGCGGTTTTCCCCGACCCCCCGAAGGCTACATGCCAGATGCTGGAGTATATTGGGTGACTCCTCCTAAATACCACCTTCACCTCATAAGTGGTGCGACGACCTCCAATACTGCTTCCCCACCAACCTGATAAACCACCTATTATTCGTAATATTAATTTCCGCGCCAAATTCAAAAAGTTGCCCATTAAACCTTGAAAGCCCTTGTTTTCGTGCCTTTCGCCCCATTTCACAATAAAACCCATTAAACCCTTCGGAACCACCCTAAACCTCTGCAATCTAATTTGACCTCAAATTACATTCAAAACACTGCCATGTCTCCTTCCTCAGACATCGCTGTGCCGTAAATCCCTCAATTTCCTTTCCTATTGACCTGTGTTTTCTTAATAATTGTTGAAGGAAACCATTAGAAGGAGGAGTTCCACCTTTTTACATCAACCATAGTTATGCTTGAGTAAATTAGCTACACTAAAAATCAGCCTAGAAAGCATATCGACAACTTTATTGTAGGTACCTTTCTTATACCTGATTACCTAGTGGAATTGTTGAAGGAAACCCGTCCATCGGAAGTGTCATGACTGCTGCAATTTTGATTGAGATTGAAAATATTGCAATGGTTGATGATCAGTGTGAATGGTTGTTTCCTTACCCATCGGGTACTGTTTCCATTTTTTCACACTTAGCACCAATGCATACAATTCCTTGTCATATGTAGGATAGTTAATTATTGCACCATCAAAAGTTTTCAAATGAAAACAGATAGAATTACCATGTTGCATGAGGACTACATCCATAGTGTAGTCACTAGCATCCATCTGAATCCCAAATGAATGTCTCAAGTCTAAAAGTGTGAGAATGGGAGTTGTATTGATCTACAATTGTGGCGCCAAAAGGATTTGGTTGCTGCCTAGGGAGAATTTGGAGGATTTTTGAAACAGGGACTTCTTTGATTTTCTTGGGTTGACTTTGTACTGTATTCTTGGTTTGGTCAGGGACATAAACATTCTTTTTGCTTCTTAGATTATACTATTTATGTACTTCAAAAATGGCAGAATCATATTCTTGCTTGTAATCAAATGATTCTCCAAATTGTATTTGTAATTGCCACAACATATGCAGTTCTTGCTCATCATGGGTTAGAAAAGCAATGTCCTCATCATTTACTCCCATTAGGTTAATTTGTGTATCTTGTTCTGGATCTTCTGGATGGGATGTCTCTGCATAATTTTCTTAAAAGGGAGGCCTAATGTTCTTCTTCTGAGATAAATTAGGAGGGAAATTTATCTTATTCCGAGATAAATTTCATTTCATATGATAAAGGAAATTCTCAACAAAAATCTGGAAGCAAGAAGAGAGGAAAATGTAAGAAAAATAAATACCCCTCTTCACAGGATAAAAAAACAAATCATTCTTCTAATGAGAAAAAAAAGCCTCGATATCCTTGCTTGATTCGCAATGAGGAACACTTTACATGTGATTTTCCTCACCAAGATAAAGTGATTCAATTCCTTAAGTCCTCCACTTCTCCTGTAGTGTTGACCAACCCATTTCCTAATCAACAGACTCATATGGTTTCTCAAGACCCATCTTCCCCTAACACAGTTTTGATGCTTTCCTCTTCAAAGCCGAGATCTGATGTTTTGGTAGCTACTTGGAATAAGGATTATGGTAATGTGAATCTACTGAATGGTCAGGTTACTGATCAACCTTCCAGTTTCGTACCATCCTCTTTAGATCCCACTCCACTATTGATTCCCACTGAATTGACTATTAAACCTCCAAAGCGTGTTACTCAAGTCATCTTTGAACACTTGTGCAAGAGCTGCTTACAATTATAACATAGTTGAAGACTTGTCTCAGTCTCCATTGACTATGTTGACTCTTAAGGTGTTGCAAGAATACCCTACCCAAAATAAGGCTTTACTTTCAGCTATCAGATGTGTGGATCCATCGAATTCCAAACTTGTTGTTTTCTCTCATGAAAACTATACCCCTCGGCTTCCATTTGCATTAGATTTTATAATCAAATTCATCGTTCGTGGTAAGAATATTCATTGTTCTCTCGTGGATGAGGGAGCCTCAACTTGAATTATGTCCATGTCTTACCAGAAGGTGATTTTTTCTCCTCAACTGAGTCAGTCACCTACTATATCAAAATATTTTGACGAGAGAACATACAAACCTTGTGGGATTTTGAGCTGCCTTCAAGTTGAATTAGGGAGGAAAATTGTGTCCATAGAAGTCAAAGTTATTGATGGACCTCTCGATTACAATCTTCTATTGGGACGTACTTGGGTTTATGACATGGATGTTGTCATCTCAACTTACTTCTGTATGATCGCCTTTCCTCATAAAGGTGGGATTGTAGCCATAGACCAACTTACCTTTTTCACCTCTGATTCACATGTTACTAGAAGTGTCCCTCTTGTGGGGGGAACCCTATAGTCATATCGCCATGTCATAGTTTCATTGTTGAAGGGTTCTTCGCTTATGGGTACCTTTTCAATCCCTCCTCCTCTCCTTCCTAATATCTCATCTTTGGTAGCCTATATCAACATGATATCGTCTTCTACTATCCTGGCCGACCCATGGATTTTACCAGATGAAGCTAACATCTAATGTTTTGGTGACTGAATGTCGCTAAGCTGCATTGAGCTAGATTACGAAGCCATTTATTCATCTTCTCTGGTTTATTATTTTTATTCCTTAATTGGGTAGATAGAGCACTGGACTATGGTACATCTTCCAATCATTTCTTGTGTATATTTCCTACTGATGAAAGCTTCATGAAAATCATGATGTCAGATGATGCACCGTGGCAAAAACATCACCATCGTTCCTCCTTAACTGAGTCCATTAAGGATAATCTCAGTGATGTGTATTTACATAATTTTGTTGAGCCTTGTATGCATCTCGTTATTGTTGTTGGTCTCTTTATGAAATGGGGTATCAACTTCATGACATGTAACCCTCACTTGGCTAGGGGGCATGGTTATATTATTGTCATTATTGTCACTATTGAATACATTACTAAATGGGCCGAGTTGATTCCTACATTTAAAAACACTGGTGAAACGACTGCATCACACGGTTTTGTGTTCCACAAACAATAGTTACAGACCACAAAAAAACATTTCTGGAATCATATTATGATCGAACTAACTAGTAAGTTGGGACTTTCCCATGAATGTTCGACTCCCTACTATCCTTAGGCTAATGGAGAAGTTGATTCCATTAATAAATTTTTTAAAACGATGCTTCAATGCATGGTATGGGTCCAAAAATTGGACTAGCATTTGCTCATTTATGTTATTTTTTGGGCATACTAAACCTCATTCAAAACGACTACCGAATTCACACCATTTTAGTTGGTGTATGGTCTCGAATATATCCTCCCAATTGAATGTGAAATTCCATCATTAAAAATAGCTATAAAACTTCTTCCTACCACTTGGATAGAGGAGGGGAGTCTTTTACATTTGACTCATTTATATGAAACCCAACATGATGCTTCTATAGCTAACGAAGCTCATAAAAGTAGCATCAAGGTGCAGCATGACAAGAGTGTCAAGACTCATGTCTTCTGGGAAGGAGACCTTGTCCTGTTATATGACTAGTAGTCTGATAAGTTAACTTCAGGGAAGTTTCAACCCATTTGGTTAGGTTCATACATTGTTAAGTGAGTCCCTGCAAAAAGGGGCCTACAAGTTAGTAGATTTTGATGCAGTTCCCTTGGCGCAACCTAGAAATGGGTTGTACCTCAAAAAATACTATGCTTGATCTCAAGTGTAGTTTTCACTATGTACATACTATCTATAGGTGTGTTAAGTGTGTTTTCACTGTGTCTTTTCAGATTTTTACGCAGATTCTATTGATTCATTTTACATTTGGTTCGCAGATGTCGGTATATCTTCAAACTTTCATCGGTTATGATGATGGTGCCAATCGTAGTACTTGGAAATTATCTTCTACAGCATGGGCTATATTTTCTCCAAATGGAAATTTAGTGAGTCTAAAAGGGATTTGTATTGGTCTCTCCACCAACAACATCACTAAGTATAATGTAGTGGACAAGCTACTGTCTGATGCTATCGCATATGGTATCTGACGTTTAGTCATCAGACTTGACTCACAACTCATAGTAATACAACTTGTCGATATCTATTTAGTTAGAAGTCCCACCATCTTATGCATGGTTTTAAGAGTACGCCTTCTAGAATTACATTTTGATTTCATACAATATGAACACATTTCTATAAATCTAAACACATTGACAAATGCCCTAGCTAATCATGTTTTAGATAGACATTTGCAATGAATGTAATCAAATTTCAATTCACATCACATCATATTGAAAATACAATAGAAACCCAAAAACACTGAATATATATATATATATATATATATATATATATATATATATATATATATATATTATATATATATATATATAAGTTTGGTTTTACAAAAATTTGTGCCCGAGGCAGATATGGCATACATCGCCCATATAAAAAACTACATGCAAGATCTAAGTAGACATAATCAAAGGTGCTCATGATGGAATGACACTACATGATCCATCTTGCACAGTAGTCGACCGCTACAACTAGGGACCCTTATGGTGTATTGTTGAAGTCACAGTGGAAGTTGGTCAACCACGGTATCATCAATTCCATGTGTCAACCCTTCCATGTGGCGCATTACCTCTAATAAAAACTCTGCTACATCTGGATCCCGTATCATATCCCGTCCCACAACAGCGACTCGTGTTGGTTATGCTGCCTCCTCCAGTTGTCATTCCTCTGCAGTACGGAGATATGAAGCACCAATAGGTCGAACTGGTCTCACATCTGCATGAAACGTCAATAGTTTAGTCACAAAAACAACAAAAAATACAAAAAAAAAAAATTAACTTTCAAAACTTAAAATGTCAAAATTTCTTACCTACAACACCCCATTCCTCACTCTTAGGAAGCACGAGCTCAGGGTCATCGCGAAAATCCTTTCCTTGGTAAGGATAGTCATTGATCATAATAAAATGTCTACATAGCCATTTGAAGAAGTCTAGTGAGAAGCTGATCGCCGACATCCCTACATGTAGGGACATGTAATCTATCAACCTCCTCATTCATGGCACCCTTAGATAGACATCCTCGAGTATAATATTTTTAGGTTGAAGTAATGGAACATGTCCTAATGTAAAAGAAACTAAGATCGCACTGTATCTGAAGTTCTTTAGTTTTCCCTCTTTCGCTTTAGTTAGTTGTTCTTTCATATTGACCAGAACTCCCTCGCTCCAGCTGAAGAGTGTTGGCTCCATACACTCCAATCGATATTGCATATATGATCTGCTTCCCACATGCAATTTGGAGCTACCTTTCAATATTTTTATAATGAATAGGATTGTCCTAAAAGGTAACCAGGTCAAATATTTTATATTGATATTTCCATCCTTTGTTGGCTAGGCTCAAGGTCTACAATAGGTGGCAATATAATATTTCACTATCTCCCCACCACTTCTCCCATCTAGGAGAGACACCTAGGCACCCTTCATGGACAGTCTTGTTAGAAAGTAAATATCATCTACCATTATCTCAAGTAGATTTTCCCCAAACCTGAATGCTTGTGCCCAGTGAACATCCCATGAACGAACTAGGTATTTCAACAACTCCAGTTGTTTCCCCATATCAGGAAGCTAGAAGAAGTTTAGAAATCCATAGTTTCTTAACACCTGGATGGTAGCAGGATCATTTGTTGCATTTAAATCTCACTCCTCATGTTCTCTTTCTCTCCATAAAAAAGCCATTTTGTGTTGATGAACCCCTGAAACATCAACAAGATATTCATTAAGATCCTTTTCATGAAGAAAACTTGTCAAATTTTGAGGGAAAGCTAATAAACAAGCTTTATATTTGTGCCCAACGCACCCTATAAGAGAAAACACAAGCATTTCACCTCTGTCTATAGTGCATGATTTCCTAGATGCAACACACTTTTCAACCCTTTAGGCCTACGTTAGTCCTAGGGCAAAATTTGGGAACCCTGGGGCCCTCAAAAAATCAGAAATTTTGCTTGAAATCACAAAATGGAACCACTGAAAGAAAAATAGGTTTTAGCTCATACAAGGAACAAAAGGTACTCAGAATTTTCCATTGTATTGGTCGTAATTAGCTGCAGAAGATCGAGGGAAAAATTACTAAGAACTCCCACCGTTAGAGGTAAATGTGAAATGGCAAAAATGAATAGTCATTTTGAGTATATATGGTCATACTGTTCATTATTTTATTCATATTTACTGTTTTGACCTTGTGATGATTCATTTTTACTATGAAACAAGTATGCTTAATCCTTTTTGTGTTCTTCTAAGTAGGTTGACAACTGTTAATGAATTTTGTTGTGATTTAAACATATTATTTTGACTGAAGAGTATACTTTTATCTCTTTCTCGAGCTCTTTAAACCTACGAAAAAGGAACCCCTAGGATTCCTCTTTCAACTCTTTTCAAACTCTCACAACATGAAACTATTGTCGAGCACTTGTCTTTTAGAACTCATCAAAGTAAGTGAAAAGACATCTACTCAGTATAAGTTTATCAAGTTTCTATGCATTGACTTTACCATTATACATGGGCAACTTGAATTTAACATCAAGTTTTAAAAAAGGTGATTTACCAGTTCCTTTTGAAGAATGATAATGAGTATGAGTAAGGGTTGTATTAGTAGAAAAGTTTGAATATGCTTGTGAAGAAGAATATAAATTTTTTTTTGGAGAGGGTGGAAATTGTCTCCATTCCCATTACCTCCTTTTCCATTACCTCCTTCTGAAGAGCCTTATCCTTTGGGAGGTTTGGAACTTTCTCCTTGCAACATGTTATTCCTCTTTTCATAGAGTACCTTCACCATCTCTGTCATATCAAAGAAATCATTTCTGAAGGTCTTCTGATCTTTTGTCATGTTTGTAGCTTCTCCTTCATGAGACATGATCTCTGGAGCCTCAACTATAACTTGAGGCTGAATTGGTGTTGGATATTGTGGCAACCTTTCTATTATTCCCCTTGACCTAACTTTAGTCCTTCCAACTAGCTTTCCTTCCCCTCTTTTGAGTTTTAACCTTGTAAGCGTGACATAAACTTGCAAACAATTAAATCCTTCCTTCACAAAGAAAACCTAGTGTTGCGATACCAAATTGATCTGATTTAGAATATTAGTTTGCAATGCTAAGATCTTCCTCAGATTATAAACAAAATGATTTCATTGTGCTTAAGGATTCACGAATCTTTGCAATATTAATGAAGTGTTTTATGTTAATTTAATGAGCAATTTAACATAAACTAGAATCTGAACAACATATATATAACATCATCGAAAACAAATTACAACAAGCACATGATAAAGGAGTTCACCACTCTTGGGCTAGGTCTCCTTGGTCCTACTCCCAATGGCTTGGGCCTCTCAATTATGCTCAAAAGTGTAAAATTTGTGTTTACTGTTAGGTTCCTATACCAATAGGAGTAATAATTTTGAATGACTAAGGTTAAGCCTCGTAATATTGTACATACTATTAGTGTCAATCTTTTAAGCGTTCCACCAGTGATCAAACATGCTCTTACAATGTGGTCTTAGGGTGTCAAAGTCAAATTTTGTCATTTCAGTGAGTCTTCAAGTAAAATTTGGTCACTAGGTATTAGGCCTAGGATTTTTTTTCAATCATTTCAAAGTTTTCCAAGTTTCAGTCCATGTCACCATTTGGCTGAGTGCACCATCATTCAAAAAGTTGTCATCATCATTTCAGGTTCCAATGGGTCATTTTACACCTTGTCCGTGCTTCAGTTGTACTTGGGTAAGGCTCATTTCCCTCTCCAAGGGTTTTAAAGGTAATTTTTCTTGGATGGTAAAATCATCAAGAAAACTTGTATCTTTATGCTCATACACCTTCCCCTATCCTTAATACACCTTCTTGAGCACTTCCCATCACTAAAATCGCTCAAATTCATCATCTTCCCACAAACCCTAGCTTATTGCTGCAATTTGACAATTTTCTAGTCTAGGCCTGTGTTTTTCCCTTTTGGACCCTTTCCCCTCACTCAATATTTTAAATTACACTTTCCCTTTCTTCCTAACATCCCTCCCTATTTTCCAAAATTTTCTCAAGAATTTGGAAGCCCCTTATCCCCTTCATTTTCGTTCATTTCTACAAATCCCCTGTTCCACATATCGAGATAGGTTTTATTCAAATGATATTTTTGAGAAATAGAAGATGAATTTGACAAACGTGAGAGATTTTTTTGTCCATCATAGACCCAAGAAGAAAAACCTCCTTCAATTTTTACACAGGTTTCATGGTTTTGGAGAAATGTCGAAAACATCATTTGCCTCAGGAGGGTTGATGAACCTCTAGAGTGACCTTGGTAAAATCAATTTTTCACCAGGGTGGAATGCCCAAATGACTTTCTTAATGATTCAAATGATAATTATACACAAGTATCTTTCAAATGAGCTATCATGAGCTCAATTTCGAGTTGAGGAAGACCTTCAAAAGTTGACTACAACAACACTCTGCATTTAGGCAACCTCATTTTGCTCATTTTGACCAGTCTTGGGAGATTCGAATTTTGACAGGTCAAATGAACTCCAAATTAACAAATTGAAGATTTTTTGGAAATTAGACGTGAAAGGCTTTCTAAAGAGCTATCCCATGCCCAATTTTGACACTATGAAGGCCTTCAAAAGTATCCTGCAAAAAAGTGTTGTGCTTCTGGAAACTAGCACTGCACTTTGAAGTTGGCACTTCCCTGTGTAATTTTACACATGCAATGGGCTTTCACAGTGGTGTTGTGTGCCTATGTGAGGTGTTGCGCTTTTGCCCAGCAGAGCCCCAAGTCACCTCAAAACATCAAATTTTCTTGGCTCTTCGTGATTGCATGTAAGTACATGTTCTTAGGCTTATTTTTGGGTTGCTAAATTTGGTTTATAAACATCATTGGTCATGTAACCTTGAAACCCTAATTTCTCCCTAATTCTACCTAAACCCTAGCTCTTTCCTACTCCTCTTAAAACCCAGCCCTAAGTCATAAAATCACCCTATCCCTTTTCCGTTTTTCCCATTTCTCTTTCACATTCTCTCCACAGGAGACACGACCTACTAAGGTGCCTATGGCCTACATGACATATCAAAGGGGCACTAGGAGATTATTTTCAACAACTAGACAAAGCGAAAGGAAAGGTCCAAGAGGAGGATCTTGATGATGAGATTGAGAGAGAGTTTGAGCTTGCCCAGCATGAGGAGCCAGAGCATCATCACACTCATCATGGAGTGGAAGTCATTGACCTGGAGAACTTAGATGAGGCTTCAGAGAAACATTTTCTCTTGTTAGAGAAGGATGGTCATATTCAGATGTTGATGGACACCCTCTCAAGGGAAAAAATTGTCGTTACTCATTTGAAAGAAGAAAACAAGCAGTTAAATGACAAACAAGATCTCATGGAGCTTCAAATGCTTAAATTGAAGAGTCAAAATGACAAAGAGCATCATGTCACTTTGATTCCAATTGAACAAGGGATTGAGCATGATAGGGAAACTTGGCTTGAAAGATTCAATTTTCATTTGGAGAAGCTGCTACGGAGGACTAACAAGGACAACCAAATGATAAGGCATATGGCCTATCATTACAGGACAAAGAACAAAATTTGCAATATGAGAATGAAGAAGATGAAATCTAGGTTGAGGAGAGCCTTAGAGGGAAAGAAAGAGCACGATAGACTCAAAATATTGGCTTAAGCCTCTCTAGACCATCAAATAAGTTGATGGTGGTGCCTTGTGCCAAATTTGGGCAAATTTTGGAAAGTTTTGGCATTTTTCAAATTTTTTATTTTCCAACACAGAAAATTGGCCCAGAAACACAGTTCCATCGGCGCTGCACATTTCCTTGGGACATCCAATGAGGAAAAATTTTACATTTTTGGATTCATTATGATGAGAGCATCAATCCTAGAAAATTTCAGAAGATTTGGAGCAAAACTGGCCAACCAAAAGGTCCAAAACTATCAAAAGATGACCTCTCTACCTCTTTTTAGACACACATAAGCTGCCTTGGGAGATTCCATTTTTGAGGGGACAAATGACCTCCAAATGAAAAAATTCAAGATGTTAAAAAACCTAGACAGGAATAAATTTGCAATGAGCTATCTTGGGCCCAATTTGGCTAAGGGTAAGGCCTCCAAAAATTGGTGGAAATGGGTGCTGCGATTTTGGCCAGTTTGCCAGAAAACCCAAATTTCGCCTGTCTTCTCTGAAATTCACTTTCACTCTCCTCATGGTTGATTTTGATGATGTAATTCATGATTTAGCATGTAAATGTAATATTGAAATGATATTAGGGTGTAGATTCATTAGTTATAGGTGGTTTGGGGGTCAATGAATTAGTTTCCATGCTTATAGAGGCAAGCTATTCCACTACCTATATTCTTGGTCCCTATATGGAAATGGTTGTAACAACTCCTTTTCTCTTGGTTTTGACCCCTGATGGCTAGCATAGGTAGTTTTATGTATATATTATGTATTTTTTTTGTCATTAGTAGCGGTTGGACTCTCTTGGATGCTTTGAGCTACATTGTACACCTTTATCAGTAGTTTAGCAAGGAAAAAAACCAGGATTTGCACCTATTTTTATGGGGTACTTGTGGTATGGTGTTTTTGCATAGTTTCTTCTTATGTTATCCATTTTTCACATGTTTTATGTATTCCACAATCTAATTCACTACTTCTAGCTAAATTATATCAAGATAGATAGGTAGAATTCATTGTTTACAGTGCTCTACCTTCGGAAGCCATTCAGTTTTCTATGTTTTCTATTGTTTGAGAATGATACATGATTTTTGTGTACCCCCCTCAAATCCTCACCAGTCTTATACCTATCATCTCACTTAATTTCAAGTGCCAAAGCACCTACCTACCCTGCCCCATAGAACTCCCTGCATCCTGACTTGATTTCCCAAACCCAAAAACTGCCTGGCTCCATTTGATCCAGCAACAAAACCAACAAAATCAATCAAAAACCCTGGAGCTACTATACCTAGCCTAAAATCGATACCTGATTGAATAATATTGACTGAGATTCATAAGGAGAGAGCCCTTTCCTGACCTGGTAAGGCTAGCTACCAGGTTAAGCTTGGCTTCTAGTTATCCTAGGATTGCCTTCCTTCAGCTTGAGGTCAATCTAGGCACTAACACATACCTTTGCTTTTTGCAAATGTTTTCCATATTAAAAAAATTAAAAAACGTAAAGAGGGTATGTCCTAAAAGAAAAATCAAAGGACAAAAAGAATGAGAGAAGGTCAAAAAATGAAAATATATGAACCCTAAAAAAACAAAAAGAGACCATGAAAGTGAGCAAGTCTAAATGCCACTACTATTTACTTTTATGCATAATAATGATTGTCTACAACTTGTTACTCATGCCACAATCCATGGTTATCAAACAATTTAATCTTGATTATATCATGCTTTGAATTTTATGTTTATATTTAGAGAATAAAATATGACCAAACATTTTAATCTTGGCAGATCATTACATAGGTAGAGAAAATAAAAGGAGCTCATCAGTTTAATCTGGGCCCTTGGATGATATAAGGTTAGAATTAGATAGATTACTTTTCAAAAGAAAAATGGATGATAAGGGTTTGCTAGTCTAAATACAACCACATAAAATGAAGAAAAAATGGTAAGGTAAGTAATGGGTAAGTAGAAGAAAGTTTGCTGAAGTATAAAATTGGTTGGATCAAAACACATGCATCATCCTTAAACACATATTTCTATATGTATGATCAACTGTGGAAGCAAAAAAAAAAGGTTTGCAAGTTAATATGTTTAACTCCCCCTCATTAATTTTTCCCCTTACTTACTAACTTCCTATCCACAAATATGTTCTAATACTTTAAATCCCTCAAGTCAAAGAGGCTCAGAGCATTTATCTGACTTTTGGTGGGACCGGACCCTTGGCTTAGTGACTTATGGACATCAAGTGTTGGAATCCCCTTCATGAAGTTCATTCCCACCTCATCACCTTAATAAAACCCCTCTTCCTAAGGGTAAAGTTCATTTGCCTAGGAAAAGTGAAAACACCTATGTAAATCCTATTTCACTCAAAAAACCCACAAAATACATCTTATCCTAAGTATTAAGTGTATGCAAATAAAGTGTGCAAAGATTAAATTGCAATTTATAATTAGGGGAATATCCACTCTGCCCATCACATTTCATATTAATGGTTAACTTTATTATATAATTCATGATAAAAGCCTTTTCCCGTATATTAATTAAATCCCTATATAAATACCCCCAAACCTTAGTTTTAATAGAAACTATACATTTTCCCCTTATCCTAAGGAAAACAAACAAATCCCCTCATTAACCTTAAATAATCACAAACTACTCGTGATTACAGTCTTGGGTCCCCCCTAAAACTCCATACATTTCATCCGTGCTATTTCAGCACCCGGCCACCATTTGATCATCTGCCCCCAAATCTGACGATGCACAGCCATATCGGGTTCACCCAATGCCTGAAATTTACCCAAAGATAAGTTAAACCTACATTAAGCCCCGCCCGATCATTTTAAACCCATGATTAGGTCTTAAATAAACCCATACCATTGAGGATTAATGTCCTAGGCTCCCCTTAAACCCATGCTTTGATCACCTATGCACCTCCCTTGCCCGATTATCATCCGATCAACATCCCTCTCATCCAATGGTGTACAACCATATCGACCACGCCCGATGGCCGATCATTACCTGCTTGATAAAGTGGTTTTCCCCGACCCCCCGAAGGCTATGTGTCAGGCGCTGGAGTATATCGGGTGACCCCTCCTAAATACCGCCTTCATCTCATAAGCAGTGCGACAGCCTCCAATACTGCATCCCCACCAACCCGATAAACCACCTATTATCCATAATATGAATTTCCCTGCCAAATTCAAAATGTTTCCCGTTAAACCTTGAAAACCCTTGTTTTCATGCCTTTCACATCGTTTCACAATAAAACCCATTAAACCCTTTGCCGCCACCCTGTACCTCTACTACGTAATTCTAACTCTGATTACATTCAAAACACTGCCATGACTCCTTCCTCAGACATCCCTGTGCCATAAAGCCCTCAATTGCCTTTCCTGTCGACCTATGTTTTCTTAATAATTGTTGAATTTTGGAGGAAATTGGCAGAAGACCAAAGCTTGAATAAGAAATTTCAATAATAGTCACAAAACTTGTTTAATCCAAGACTCGACGGGAAACCTATTCAAAAAACCTATATTGAGAAGAAAAAGACAATAACACACAGGGCCGAGAAGAAAACATTCACACAGAGAATTGAATGTCAAAATAGAGGAACCAGACAGAGTATGCAGTTAGAAGATAAACAGAGGAAACATATAGAAACTTGACTAATATCAAATACTAGATGCTGATACACATAAAAAATAAATAATTTATTGTTGAAACACACAGTAAAAGGTTAAAATGTACAGTAAAAGAGAAATCACAGTAAAGGATATTGACATGTCAACAAGTCAAAAAGTATCAGTGTTAAAGAGTATCAGATGAAATCCTGAAGTAAATGAAGCCTCTAGCGTGAAATATCCAAACAACAAAGAGCATGAAGGGCTAAAACCAAACCATAAAGGCCAACAGTACCACAATAAATGGGACAACATGAAATCAGTTCAATAGCTATCTCTATCTTCTTGGCAGAAGATATTTGTATTTCCTAGATTAAATATCAAGTTAGTTTGAGATATTTTGTAATAAAAATTTAGTATAAATACTTCACAATTCAAAGTATGTAGTGTGGATTCTCAAACATTTCTATAGACTTCTTGATCAAAAGACTATAAAGCTATTGTATCACTGACTGGGCCAGCAGGCTAGATTGATGAATAAAGACAAGATATTTCAAAGGATTCATGTGTTGAGCGAAGTGCAGACAAGTATTTTCTCATATTGTTGTTATCTTTCATAAATTTTTCCACAATGTATACCTAAATCTGAATGCTATAACTGGAGTATTATCACAGAATTCGTTTAATTACACTCTATTTTAATAGTTAGGCATATAAATTTTTTCTACTAATATCTAAGTTAAGGAATTCTTAATTGCTCCTTATTTTAGGTTGTCTCTTTATAATCTATAGCAAAAGATTCTTAATTGCCCTTTGTTTCTGATTACCCTCTGTTCCTCGTTTAAGTCCCAGTCTAAGAATTATTAATTGCTTTCTCACCTTGATTCAAACCATTTCACCCCTCTGGCCCAAAGACTTGCACTCTACTATGCTAGCTTGCCCTTTGAACATTCCCTTTAGTGAGTTGATTCAGTTTTTCTGCCCTTTTGTTGACTCCATAGCCCAATGGTCTAAAGACATCAATCTGTGCATCTGTTTCAAGGATCCCACCATCCAATCTTCAATACAAATCAAAAACCCCCCTGAACATTCATAACTAGTCTGAAATCCCAGCAAACAAAGCTAAATAATATAGAGAGAACCCTTTCTAAGCCTAGGTTGGCTAGAGCCTATGCCCAAAAGTTGGTTTGTGGTTACCTCGGTCATTTTCTTTCTTCTCATAACTTCTAGAGAAAATTCTGAGGGATAACATATTGGTGACCATACTGGGGATATCGAATCCTGAGTCCCAATAAAGCTTTAAGAAAATTCGAAATCTACATTCTGAGCCTCTTAAAGTCATTTGTTAGAAGTTATCTTGAAAAAATCTCAGAAAAACAATTAAAAATTTTGAAATTCTGGCTTCCAGGAAGACTCATTTTACTAGGGCTAATCCATACTCAAATCCTGCCACAATAGTTGATAATCCTAACCTAATTTCAAGAAAATCCAAATACAAAGAAAGTTCAGTTAGCCAGATACCATTAGTTAAAGCTAATTCATGTCCTAATGAGTGGTTATTTTTTGAAGAACTTCCCGTTGATGTGCCATTTGAACATTCATTATTTAGAACAAAATCTGAAAATGCACTCAGTGAAACTATTCTAGATCCTAATTTTATTGCAAAACTTGAAGTTCAACAGGCCAACATATCCATTAATGAATACATTTTGAAATCTCCACAATCATCCATTAATATTGTCACAACCCCTGAGCTTTCTGAACAGTCATCCATTACTTTGAGTTCACCATTGTTCCCTTCAACTTCAATAATAATACCTTTTGAAGTCCATTCTTCACCACCATTTATACCTACTTTTCCTCACCAACCTAACATTACCCATTCATCACCTACTAGTCCTAGTTCTTCATCCACTACTGCATCATCTCCAAGTACCTCAACACCAAATCTTAGCCCCTCCCAGCTTACAACATGGCAAATAGATATGCTCCTCTTGTTTTACATGTTGTTATCGGGAAATCTAGCGTCTATGTAGAGTTGCTAGTCTCACTAAGATGGGTAGCTATCTTAGAAACAAACAGATTAAAGTTACTTTCTTTTTCCTTTACGAGAAGTAGATAGGAGAGGAGAAAAGAATACCAACCTTGATTTTTTGCTTGGTTCTCTGCTTGTTCCTTCTCCTCTTTGACGGGTCTTTGCTACTCCTCCTTTGACAACTCTGCTTCAAAGAGTACCTGTAAATTCAAAGCAGCATAATACCTTCAAAGTGCAGAGATCTACAATCGTAAACAATATAGGACTAGATATATATTGACCACACACATGCATATATCAGCAAACATACAAGAATGTGGAGGAAAACTTGAATAGCTTTATCGATATAAAGATTACAAGAGAGGATTACAAACCGTTGATCTAACCCAGTGTAATCCTCCCAGCATGAAAGCCCTTCTTTACCTCATGAAAAGCTTAGATCACCCAACACTATGATATTCCACCAGGAAACTAACAACACTTCCTTACAAGATACAAGATTCCAGCCTTTGGATCTCTGGGATGAGGGATCCATATATAGATGATTGTAGGGGGGTGAGTCAGCTTTTGGGATTTTGATTACTGTCCTCTCTCTGATAGTTCTTGAGTCCACTTGGAGATTGGTGATCTCTTACTCATCCCTGTGAAAATTTAGAGAGACAAGTGTCACAGGAGAAGTTTCTCGAAGATTCCATGATCATCCACCTTGCAAACTGTCTCTGCCATTTGTCTACTCTCACCCATCACACCCTACAGAAGGGATTTTTAGTATGCATCATACTTTTTTCACTGAGTAGGTGAGATGCATCGCACCCTCTACACTAAGCAGTCTGTATGGTCCAGTTTTGACCAGTTCTGAGCAGTTTGCTGTGGAGAACTTCTAGGAGATGATGTAATCAGCTGACCTTGTTCCTTTAGGGCATGAAACAACACTTTTAGGGACTTAGAAGCCCTTGGTTTATGGACATCTATGATTGGGGTTGCAGTGCCCAAATATGTCTATAACACATGCCCAACTTGGTGCTATGCCAGCAGACTACTAAAGAAAAATTGTTCAATTTGATGGGACAAGACATTACACTCCACAACAACATGTCAACAAGATAACAGATTACTTTGAGTTGCATGAGCTTGACACAGATAATTCTCAAATGAGACTCTTTGCCCATACTTTAGCTAGTGTTAGGAAATGGTTTATAGCATTACCTACTAATAGTATTGATAGTTTAGATGCATTTCAATAACAATTTTTTAATAGATGGGAAAAGAAGAAGAATGTCATACAAATCCTTTCAGAATAGGAGAATAATAGAAGAGGACCTAATGAAAATGTTCAAGATTACTACACTAAATTCAATAATATATATAACGCCATCCCAGTTAATCTTAGACCCCCACCTGACTTAGCATTAATAAAATTCCCTAATGGTTTTGACACAGATATGGTATACCAACTTAGGGAAAGAAACCCCCCAACATTAGAAGAAATGCAAAGTGTAGTTGTTAGTGTAGAAGCTAATTTGTTAGCTAAAAGGGCTAGAGTCAAAAATGAAAAAAGAGGAACTACTAAGGATGAAGCTTCACCATCTGACATTTAAATAGATAGTTTAGCCAAAAGTATGGAAAAAATAATGGATAGAATAGAAAATATGGAGAGGAAACCTCAATGTGATAACCAAAAAGCACCTCCAGTTAGAAACCCAAATTTTAGAAAAAACCAAAACCAAAACATTGGGAAAAATGGACCGGATCAGAACATTAGGCCTGCTTTTCAAGAAAATTATGTAGAGACATCCCATCCAGAAGATCCAGAACAAGAAACACAAATTAACCTAATGGGATGAAATGATGAGGACACTGCTTTTCTAACCCAAGATGAGCAGGAACTGCATATGCTGCAGCAATTACAAATACAATCTCAAGAATCATTTGATTACAAACAAGGATATGATTCTGCCATTTATGAAGTACATAAGTAGTATAATCGAAGAAGAAAAAAGAATGTTGATGTCCCTGACCAAACCAAGAAAATAGTACAAAGTCAACCCAAGAAAATAAAAGAACCTCCTATTTCAAAATCCTCCAAATTCTCCCTAGGTAGAACCCAAATCCTTCTAGCCCCACAATTGTAGATATAACCTCTGATCAACCTTCTGTTGATCCGCCATCCGCTTCAATTCCACCTAAGGAACTAGTGGACAAAGCTAAAAACCTCAGATTTGAAAATCCACCTAAGGAGGTCCCCAATAAAGGAAAAGAAGTTAAGCGTACTCAAGTCCCTGCTGCAAAAATTCAAAACCTTCAAACAGAAAAAGTCTCTTTTCCATTCCATTTGGGAGTAGAGATCACAAAGCTAAAGATTTCAGTTCCTTTAACATAACTAATAAAGAATGAAACTTACAAATCATAGGGAAACCAGACCTTAAACATTGCTGAAAATGAGGATTCAGTCAACTTGTTTGATGACCAACCTGAACTCATATTTGGTCTAGATGTTAAAGGCAAACCATTAGGAGGAGTTCCACCTTTTTACATTAGCCTTAGTATCCATGACAAAATTCTACACAATGCAATGTTGGATTCTGGGGCCTCTCACAACATAATGCCAAAATCAGTGATGGAAAAATTAAACCTAGACATTAGAAGGCCTTACAAAGACTTATTCTCATTTGACTCAAGTGAGGTACAATGTCTAGGATTGATCAAAGAGCTATGTGTCACTTTAGTCCAATATCCTTCCAAAAGCATCCTTATGGATATTGTAGTTGCTGACATCCCACCAAAGTATGGCATCCTGTTATCCAGATCATGGAGAGCCAAACTTCAGGGATCCTTACAACTAGATATGTCATATGCAACTCTGTTTTTGGACAGCTTAAGAAACTGTACTGAGAAACCTTAATGAAATATATGGTAAGTAGCCAGGATCGGCCTATAAACTTTCCCATCTACTCCATACACTCAGATATAGATTCTTTTATCATGTATAATGTTGATCAAACACAAGAAGAAATTTTAGACAATACTAATACAGAACCAAAAGAAATTGCAGTTTCTACACAAAATGAAACTAACCAAACTACAAAACTTTTCAATGAACAAGATGGTCAAATCACTATAAATAATGGAAAAATTGTTGCACCAGAGAGAAAAAATTATGATCATGAGATATTATGGCATTTAGAATTTGATGGATCTGTCAATAGGTTAGGAGCAGGAGCAGGAATGTCGATATATAATTTGGAAAATGATTACTCAGAAGGCCATGCATATAGATTGAATTTTAAATGTACCAATAATATGGCTGAGTATGAAGAATTAATTTTAGGTCTTAAGTTAGTTAGGAATCTAGGAGCTAAAATAGTTTCTGTCATGGGAGACTCGGAACTAATTGTAAAACAGATTGATGGTGTATATATGACAAAGGACCCTAGATTAAGTTTTTATAAGGGAACTATTGCAGAAATACGTAACACTTTCCTAGAAACAAAGTTTGCAGTAATCCCTAGAAAACATAATATGCAAGGTCATAGTTTAGCAATGTTTACTAGAACCTACGAATTAGCCTTCCAACCTAACCATCAATACTCTGCTGAAGTTAGGTACAGACCTACAATTCTAGATAATTTGAAGAATTGGCAAATATTTTCTGATGACAAGCACATAAATAAATTTTTACTTTCAGAAGAAGAGTTTGTAAATAACAATATAGATACTGATACATCAATAAATCCTGACACTAAGGATACGATATAAATAAATGAGATAGAAGGTGACAAACTAGATAGAGTCAACCGAACTAAATTCACTAAATCAGATGTAGATAACTTAGAGCAAATTGAGATTGATGAAATAATCAATGAAGAAACCGAAGTAATTAATCTCAACGATAACTTCTTACCAAAGGGATTAACCCCTCTAGAATATTTATTTGATTCAAATGATGTTCCTGGCAAAGCTAAAATGGAACCTTTAAAGTCTGATATAGAGGAATGTAATATAGGCACCGATGAAAATCCTAAACTAATCAAACTTTCAAAATCATTACCCCCAACTCAAAAGTTGAAGTACATTGAATTATTGAAAGAATTTCAAGATGTCTTTGCTTGGAGTTATGAGGACCTCAAATCCTATGACACCAACATCATCCAACACACAATTCTTATTAACAAAAATTAAAAGCCTTTCAAATAAAAACTTAGAAGGATTAATCCTGTCTTATTACCTGTAATTGAAAAAGAAGTTCAGAGGATGTATGATGCCAAAATAATTGTGCCAATCAGATTTTTTGATTGGGTCTCAAACTTGGTGCCAACTAGAAACAAAACTGGTGAGATCAGACTCTGTGTGGATCTCAGAAACCTCAACAAGGTGTCACTAAAAGACAATTACCCTCTCCCCAAAATGGATCACATTTTACAGAGAGTAAATGGATCAACCAAAATCTCATTGTTGGATGGGTTTTCTTATTACAATCAAATCTTGGTTCATCCTGATGAGCAACCCAAAACTGCTTTTACTACTCCCTAGGGCACATTTATGTATGTGAAAATGCCTTTTGGGCTAATGAATGCAGGAGCCACTTTCCAGAGGGCTATGGATATAGCCTTTGCAAAATAAATTCATGAATTCCTTGTGATATATCTAGATGATATAGCCGTGTTTTCAAAATCTGACAATCAACATTTGAATCATCGAAGACAAGTTTTTATTAAATGCAGGAAATTTGTAATCTCCTTGAACCCTAAAAATTCCTTGATTGGGTTAGAATAAGGAAAGTTTCTAGGTCACATAATTTCAAAAGATGGTATAAGAATAGACCCTGTAAGAATAGAAGTCATCTTGCAAATACAACACCCTAGGAACATTAGAGAGTTACAAGCTTTCTTAGGAAAAATTAATTTTCTTAGAAGATTTATATCTAATCTAGAAGAACTAATTAGATCACCAAATAACATGCAAAAAAAAGACTCCACCATAAAATGGACTGTTGAGGCTAAAAAATCCTTTGAAGACATTAAAATAGCCTTCACTAAAACACCTACCTTAATAAGTCCTAAATTTGACAGAGATTTCATCTTGTTTTCCTTTGCTTATGAGTACAATTGTTGTAGTTCTATTGCAGAAAAATGACCATGGCTATGAACAACCCATTGATTTCTTTAGCAAAGCCCTGAGAGATGCCCCCTTGAAATATAATGGAAAAACAAGCATTGCCTTTAGTCAAAGCCATTAAGGACTTTAGGGTATACATCTTATATTCTCATATAGTAGCCTATGTTCCAAATTTAGTCGTCAAAGACATCCTAACTCAGGATGGTCCTGATGGAAAGAGGGGAAAGTGGATTCCTACTATTTTAGAGTATGACATAGAAATAAAACCTACTAAGGTAGTCAAGGGCAAGGTTTGGCCAAGCTCATGGCTAAATCGAACTGTTAGGCCTTGGATATAAACTTTATTGCAGCAATAGATAATGAAGAGGAGATGGCGAATCCACTAATCAGTCAGGCCTTTCTTGAATCCCCTTGGTATGCTGATATTATTTATGTTTTACTAAACTTACAAGCTCCTCCTAAATTATCTAGGACTAAAAGCAGGTTTTTGAAGATGAAAACCTTAAAATTTTGTATATTAGACAATGCTCTATTTTAGAGAGGTCATGAAGATATTCTTCTCAATTGCTTATTAAAAGAGGATTCTAACAAAGTTTTGCAAGAGTTTCATGCAGGTGACTGTGGAGGACAACTTTATTGGAAGACCACTGCAGATAAAATCCTTAGAGGTGGTTTTTATCGGCCTACCTTGTTTGTTGATGTCAAAAAATATGTGACCTCCTGTCACAAGTGCCAATTTTTTTAGGGGAAGAAAAATCTCTTATCTTTACCCCTCAAACCAATCTCTGTAGAAATGCCTTTTCAACAATGGGGTTTACACTTCATTGGTGAAATTCACCCACCCTCATCTACCCAGCACAAATGGATCCTCACAGCCACAAAAACTTCACAAAATTGATAGAGGCCATACCCTCTAGGCAAGCCACAGACATTGTTATCATAACCTTCCTTGAAACCAATATTCTATCAAGATTTGGATGTCCAACTAAGCTCATTACTGATAATGCAGCAACCTTTAAATCCAAAAGAATGATAAGTTTCTGCAATAACTATCATATCACCCTAGACCATTCTACAACCTATTACCCTCAAGGTAATGGACTGGTAGAATCCTCAAACAAAATCTTGGTAAACATCATCAAGAAGTTACCAGAGGTCAATAAGAAAACTTGGAATAAAAAGCTAGTCAATGCCTTATGGGCAGACATATTGACTACTAAAAAATCAATTGGTACTTCTCCCAAGATGTATTTCCATCGTCTTTAGCAGTACCAGTTATGAAGATAATCCAATAATTGAAGGTTGAATCAAATAGTATCCAAAGAAGAATCAGCCAAACTATTCATCTACAACAAACCAGAGAAGAGGTTTATATCATGTCGCAAGTTGTGCAGGAAAAGATTAAAAACATTTTTGATAAAAGAACCAAGGCTGAATATTTATACATTAGTGACAAAGTGCTTGAGTGGGATTCAAGGAGGGAAGACAAAGGAAAACATGGGAAATTTGATTTTCTATGGAAAGGTCCCTATGTCATTTATGCTTATAGAGGAAATAATGTTTTCTCCTTGAGAGAAATTAATGGTACAGATGGAGAAGGTGGGCCAGTGAATAGTTGAATGCTAAAACATTACTTTGAACCAAGTTACTAATTTTCATTTCCCATTTGTACATACCTTATTTACAAAGTATAGTTTGGATTGGATGGTGATATTTGAAGTTGAAGCCCGAAGAGAAGGCCCTAAGCTTTAAAAGATTTACTATCATAAGTATCAATAATGCAAATTTGAAAAATGGCACCTGGCTAGGTAACATCAACAACAATTCAAAGGTTACTGATCTTAAAATTTCTTGACATTTCACTAGAAAATGCCATCCCCAAGTGGAGCCACTGTTAGGTTCCTACACCAAAAGGAGTCATAATTTTTAATGACTAAGGTTAAGCCTTGTAATATTGTATGTACCTTTTCTTTCTGCAAATGTTTTCCATATTAACAAAATTAAAAAATGTAAAGATGGTATGTCCTAAAAGAAAATTCAAAGGACAAAAAGAATGAGAGAAGGTCAAAAAATGAAAATATATGAACCCCAAAAAAACAAAAAGAGACCATGAAAGTGAGCAAGTCTAAATACCACTACTATTTACTTTTATGCATAATAATGATTGTGTGCATCTTGTTACTCATGCCATAATCCATGGTAATCAAGTTGTTTAATCTTGATTATATCATGCTTTGAATTTTATGTTTATAGTTAGAGAATAAATTCTGACCAAACAGTTTAATCTTGGTAGTTCATTAGATAGGTAGAGAAAATAAAAGGAGCTCATCAGTTTAATTTGAGCCCTTGGATGATATAAGGTTAGAATTAGATAGATTACTTTTCAAAATAAAATGGATGATAAGGGTTTGCTAGTCTAAATGCACCCACATAAAATGAAGAAAAAATGGTAGGGTAACTAATGGGTAAGTAGAAGAAAGGTTGTTGAAGTATAAATTTGGTTGGATCAAAACACATGCATCATCCTTAAACACATATTTCTATATGTATTTTCAACTATGGAAGCAAAAACAAAGGTTTTCAAGTTAATATGTTTAACTCCTCCTCATTCACTTTTCCCCTTACTTACTAACTTCCTATCCACAAATATGATCTAATACTTTAAATCCTTCAAGTCAAATAGCCTCAAAGCATTTCTTTGACTTTTGGTGGGACTAGAGCCTCGGCTTAATGACTTATGGACATCGAGTGTTGGAATCCCCTGTTATCGGGAAAACTTGTGTCCATTCAGAGCTGCTAGTCCCACTAAGATGGGTAGCTATATTAGAAACAAACAAACTAAAGTCACTTGTGTTTTCTTTTATGAGAGATAGATGAGAAAGAAGCAGAGAGTACCAACCTCAGTCTTTCGCTTGGCTCCTTGCTTGTTTCCTCCCTCCTTTGACAGAACTTCGCCACTCCTTCCTTACTTATCCTGCTTCAAAGAACACATGTAGAGTCAAAGAAGCATAATACCATCAAAGCATAGAGATCTATAACCATAAACAATATAGGATCGGACGTATATTAACCATACAAATGCATATATTAATACAAGATTCAGAGATATACAAGAATATGGAGGAAAATTCAAATAGCTTTATTGATAGAAGTAGTAGAAGGGAGGATTACAACCCATTGGTCTGACCCAGCGCCATCCTCCCAGCATGAAAGCCCTCATCACCTCATGAAAATCTTAGATCACCCAACAATACAGTGTTACACAAAGAAACCAACATCACTTACAAAATACAAAATTCCAGCCTCTGGATCTCTAGGATGAGGGACCCATATATAGATGTTTGCAGGCGGGTCAGTCAGTTTCTTGGATTTTGATTAGTGTCATCTCTTTGATAGTTCTTGGTTCCACTTGGATATTTCATGATTTCTTACTCATCCTTGGGCGAATTCAGAGAGGCAGGTGTCAAATGGGCAGTTTCTAGAAGATTCTTTGGATTTCCACCTAGTCAACTGCCTCTGCCATTTGTCTACTCTCTCCCATCGCACCCTACAAAAGGGCTTTTCTGTATGAATCACACTTTTTGCATGTGGCAGGTGAGATGCATCACACCCTTAGCACTGAGCAGTCTGTATGGTCTAGTTTTGACTAGTTCTGAGTAGTTTTTCATGGAGAACTTTTGGGAGATGATGTAATCAGCTGACCTTACTCCTTTAGGGTATGAAACAACAGTTTTAAGGACTTAGGAGCCCTTGGTTTTATGGACATATTTGATTGGGGTTGCAGTGCCCAAATATGTCTATAATAGGTTCCCCCTAAAGAATGAGGTCATAAATCTTTTTGATGTTGAGTGAAATACTTTATCATGAGGATCCGAGGTTTTTCAAACTGGAAGGTCACCTGTAATAAGATACAATACAATACATTATCTTCATAATATTTTCATGATCTAGCTGAAGCAGACATTCCCATGCTTAGCTTTATAAATTCATTTTCATGTACATATGATAGACAACCATCTGTGTGGAAGATTGATGATTCTGATAGAGCCATCATCCTTTGGCTTGGATAATTATCTGTACAGCAATCATGTACATTTGATGTCTTTATTTTCTTGAATATATCACAGCTCGGATGGATGAAACTAGATCCGGGGTCTTCAAAACTCGTTCAATCTTTGCCCGAAGTACAAGTTGATCCATGTGAAAAGATGTTTTAGTGTTGAACATGGAACGACATCACCTGATTACCAGCCAATGATGTAAGTTGTTAACAGGAATGAGAGGAATCACCAATAATGATAATGACCCTCAAGGTACTGCAGTACAATTCATGTGGTGTGAATACATGAGTCGATGTCGAACACCACACAAAATCCTTTGGTCGAAGGCCATCAATGTACACCTGTCGTCGGAAGTGAGAAACTTTCCATTGAGGCATGCAAGCTTCAAAGTACTGAAAGGGTTGTTCCTAGGTCGACTTCTTGGATGATGAGCTGACGTTGACAAGAAGTGACCCGTCATAGGAGGGCCTTAATGAATCCCACATCTACAACACGAAACAGAGAAAATGATTTTGTGGAGGTGAAAATGATCTGATGATACAAGGTTCATGGTGGCGGTCATGAAAGAATGAAGCATGAAGGTATTGTAGTGAATGAGACATAAGCTGGGTTGGTGAATTCTCTAAGCGACTTCTCTTGAACATATCGGCGACACTGAAATGGATTGGTAGCATAAACCCAAAATATGGATGGTACAAAGGACCAATGGTGATATGACTGGTGAACAGAATAACCCAACCCAACTCAATCATGGTGATGGAGTGAAACTGTCATGTTCAAGAATTACTAGCTACCAACAAAGTTTCTTCAAGTTTTCTTCCCAATATTTCTCTAGTCATTGTTGACTAGTACCTCTTTGTTTTTGTCAAGCTTGAGGAGGATAACATATGCTTGTTCTATAATTTTCCCTTTAGGCAAACCTGTCGCTATGTTTTAATGAGCCTAGCAACAATGAAACTCACTCTTGTCTGCATGGACAAGTTTGTCGCTATTGTTTTAACGAGTTCAATGACAAAGATAACTCGGTTCTTTTCAATTTTAGAGAGTCTGAAAAGAGACAGAAAGGAATCTCTAGTATTCCTTTTTTGTAATATAATCCCTTAAGTCTGAAAAAGTATAAAAGAATGCGAAAGGGATGACTTTTCGATAGTTTTAACGACCTGAACAAGACAAATGCTCAATCTTTTTCTCTAATAATCCCTCAGTCGAAAAAGGTTAAAATCTAGAGGACAGATGGCACTTCCAATTACTTTAATGATCTGGAGAGGCCAATTTCTCGGTAATCTTTTCATATTTTATGAGTCAAATGAAAAGATCTTAAAGGAGACTCGTTTTTTGACGAACGAGTGATGTTTTCGGATAGCAGCTAGTTCCAAATAAGGTTTGGAACTTTTCAATCACGGAAGTGTAAAGAAGATGGCTAATAGTATCACTCATCACAGTTATTCCTCAAAATGGGTAAACAATCAAATGGAGGCGTATGATTGGCTAAAAAAGAGTGGAGGTGATGGTAAGAACATGACCAAGGTTCAAAAGCTGATAATTATGCGATCGCAATGGTTATTTACCAAAGTGGGTTCATTTTTTAATGAGCTTAAACTCTGGTGGAACATATGCTCATTGCTAGGTTTATTTTTTAATGATCTTGAATTTCACGTAAAACTACTCGTGCCATTCGTATAATAAGGATGTATCATCGATAGGTTCATTTTTTAGGGAGCTTGCCCCATTTGAAACTTTGCTCCGGAGCCTTTTGCATGCAAGCTAGGAATGACCAACTACCGTCCTAGGGGTTAAAGAACTACTAAGGTTAGGTAGGATAGCTTCACAACGGGAAACATCTCCTTTACTTTGTCGTTTCTGTTGGTTCCGGCCAAGGTGAATGGTTGATCGCTTTTCACTCGCGTACAAAAGTTTTGCATGCCCACAGCTATAATGAAAAGTAGAGTTTCCAAGCTACCATATGAAAGCTCTCACATTTGCGATATTGTTCCCTCCGTGTCGTAGACAAAACACTTCCTTGGCGATGTCCATCGAAATGGAAAAAGGTGACTATTGTCAGTTCCAATGACATAACCTTTGATGAGGGAATCCTTTTCCAGTCTAATCCAATTTTCCTAAATGGATGGCTGTGTCAGACTAGTCATATATCCTCCGTGGAAACCTACCCTATACCTAAGGTTTTCCTGCCGAAGCAGACCAGGGCGCATGCCCCCTGGGTTTCAGTCACAATCACCGAATCACTCATGCTCATCAGGTGGATGGATTGGAGATTGATGAGACATTCCTTGTGAAAAAAGACAAGTTAGGGATGGAATTTGACTATTAGCTATGTGTGAACCAGGGAATGAAAGCTGGTCTGCGAGCTGGACCAGTCTTCTTCATGTGGAAAACATATCACTTGAAAGAGTGAGGAAACAATAGCTCTCATGCTATAAATGTAGTCACGCCCAAGGAGCAGATTGCAATCTAAAGGTCCTTGGACTACCATCACAGTCGACCGGTTCCTTTTTTGAAGCCTGTTAGATTTTGAATCTCAGGCAGAAGCGATGGCGAACCAAGTGCTTTCCAAGCAGTTGAGGAAAGGACACTCACAGAAGCCCCTTCATCTATGATAGTAACAACCATGATCATTCTGTAAGCTTGTACTATGATTTTGAATGGTACATTAGATGGTAGGTGGGGTCTTCCTAGTAGATTCCAATCGAAGTAAATGACTAGATTGCTTGGAGAAGGGACCGAATAAATGGTCGGGTAAATCTCTGATGAACTTCCTTCCTGCGGTAAAGGAATAGGTAGATTTCCCCGATGTTCATCAGATTCTGTGTTAACGAAGAGAATTTGAACAATGTCGTCCTCATCCTCTTTGGTGATAGTATCAACTGAAGGTGGGCCTTCTGAAGACAAAACTGGGTTGACTTCCATCTCGACCTGTTAACTTTGGTCCAGGGTGGACTCAAAGGGTTTATCTTCAATGCTAGGTTCTTTGACCAACAACAAAGGTGTGTTAGTCAGATTTTCAACTAGTGATGGACTCCACAAGAGTTTCTTGTATCTAGGAGGAAGTTGCCACAGTGACGTGGGATGGTTATCCAAGACTCTTTTAGCTTTGTCTAGGAAGGGACAATGGTGGAGGGCATGATCGCCTTCACACAGTCTGCAAGGAAATTTAGATCTTCCTCTCTGTCCATTGACTTTGTTTTCACGAGTTGACGGTGTACTATCAACATGATCGTCAGAGGTTGAAGACACCAGATTGTGCAAGCGGGGAGACCAGTCCCTTAAGATCTGTGGGATGCAAGGACATTCTCGATGATAGTGGTCCCCTTTGCAAATGACACATGGAGATTTAGGTTTGAATGGTGTAGTGTGTGGATTTTCACCAGATGATGCATGGTTGCCCCCTTTAGTCATTGGCTT